>WSXT02095276.1:0-11602 GCA_011762715.2 Neuroterus valhalla
AAAGAGAAAATAAGAGAAGAGAAAAGTAGAAGAGGATACCAAGAGAAAAAAGAAATAAAGAGAAGGAGACAAGAAGTAAATAAAAAAGGAAGAGCAGAGAGAGAGAGAGAGAGAGAGAGAGAGAGAGTTGAGGGAAAAAAGGAAAGGAGTGCAAAATAAGTGAATAAGGGAAGAATACAAAAAAAATATAAGGGAAGGAAAGACGAATGTAAGAAAAAGGACAAAGAAGAGAAGAAGACAGTCATGCCATGAAGGGAGTTGTTAGAAGAAAAGAAGGAAGGGAGGATAGAAGATTGGGAGGAGGAAGAGAAAGTTTAGAGGTGAAAAGAAGAAGAGGAGAATATGAAAAAGGAGAGAATAACAAAAGAAGAAAAGACGGATGGGAAAAAGAAGACCTTGGAACGGGGGGAATAGAAAAGGGACAAATGTGTGAGAGAGAAGTGAAGGAAGAAAACGATAGGAAGAGAAAGGAGGATTCAAGAGAATAAGGAAGTGGACGGATGTTACGAGGGTAGGTGATTCGGAGAGAGAATATAAGGAGAAAGTAAGAGAAGGATTAAGTAAGGAGAGAAAGAGTGCAAGAAGCAGATGAAAGTTGGAAGAAGAAGAAGAAGAAAAGACAAGGGAGGAAAGGGAGGGTAAAGCCAAAAAGAGAAGGAGAGATGATAAGAATAAAGAGAAAAAGAGAAGAAGAAAAAGAGGACAGAGTTGAAAAAAGGAAAAAAAGAGAAGAACAAAGTAATGGGAAAAAGAGGAGGAACAAAGGAATGCACAATGAAGAAGGGAGTTGAGTGACAGAGAAAAAAAGAGAAGAATGGAGCAAAAAGTAGAAGAAGATGAAAAGATGGGTAGGAAATAGAAATTTTAGGAGGAGAAAAGGGTAAGAGTGATATAAGAGAAAAAGAAAGTCTGGATAGGAAGAGAGTCAGGTGAAGAAGAGAAGGACGGAGGAAGAAAAGAAAAGAAGGAGAAAGTTAGCAAAGAAGGGTGGAACGAAAAAAGAGGGAAAAGGTAGGGAGAGAACATGAGAAGAAGGAAACGAGAAAGAAGAAAGCTAAGAGAGAAAAAGAGTATGGAGGAGGAGAGAAGAAGAGGAGAAGAAAAGGAGAGAGTTCAGCGAAGTAAATACGAAGAAAACAAG
The DNA here is from genome assembly GCA_011762715.2 of Neuroterus valhalla. NCBI lineage: Eukaryota > Metazoa > Arthropoda > Insecta > Hymenoptera > Cynipidae > Neuroterus > Neuroterus valhalla. Next base: position 1,142 of record WSXT02095276.1, read on the forward strand.
AGAAGCAATGCTACTATTCTGATGAAGAATAATATTTTTTTACACATTCTCAAAATATTACAAAATTGACTATATGTACGTTAAGACAAATCAATTCATTATCTGTGAATGTTTCAAAATAAACTAATATTGAATGAAATGATATACGTTGGATTCAAACAATTTGATAGTTTCTTTAAAATCTCGTTCGACGCGACCAGCAGCCAAGGATTTGATTAACCCTGCCTTGATAATAATTTTTACGCTTACAAGCTTTTTTCAATAATTTGTTAGATTATACCAACTCTTGAGGTAAATAAGGTACTTCTTCAAATTCCGCAATAATATTTGGCAAGTATATTATTATTACATTATTCATACGTAGAAGCTTTGTAAATAATTTCTCTGCTAATGTCTAAGGTTCGCCTTGAAACCTGTTACCATTTTGGTACTCTATTTTGGACTTTTCAACTCTATAACTTACAGTAAAGTTCGAGGAAAATATAGTTTTTTAATTGGTTATTCCATGGAAGTAAAGAAATAAAGCTTGAGGGGGTATTCTTATCTAGGAATCTGGAAAAATCGATTTTTTTCCTTCATATTTTCAAGAATTAGACCTTTAAGAATATATCCTTTGAAGAGATTAAAAAAATATCCATTATTTTCTAAGTTATTGACAATTCAGTGGCGCAGCGAGAAGACCGATCGTGCTCTGTGAATCGAAGTCAAACGCGTTTTTCTCAAAACTACTTTTTTGGAGACTGTTTTCATGATATCTCAAGATCTACTAAACCGAATCACTTGAAATTTGAATTGAGCCTCCTTTATACCTTAATCTATCGCGCTTACCAGAAATATACAAAAATTTTGAATTTTTTCGATTTGGAAAAAAAAATCTCAATGTCAAAAAAATAGTAAAAAAATGTTTGTTCAAAGTGATTTTCAAAATCTAATTCCTGGCTTACCAGAAAAGCAAGGGTTCAGATTGAGCTAGAAGTGGCTCAAAGTCAATATTGAAAGGGAAACAAAAAAATAAATAGAAATTAAGGTCGTTTTGGTCGTAATCAAAAAGAAAAAAGAAAAGTGATATTTTATCTGGTGGCATTTTTATTCCCAGCATCATGCTTTTGAGCTACATTCCTTCTGGAGTAAGTGTGACTCATTCGGTTCTTGCTTCGTTGTACTACTGGGGACCAGGGAATTAATACGCTAAAATAAAATAAAGGATTTGTAGACGAAGAAAAGAGGGGTGATTTTTGGATCAATCTTAAAGCTATTGCATCCTATCGATTCGAACGGCACACCTGTTTTAAAATACGGCTTCAAAACCATTGCTGATCAATCTCTCTAGAAATCGCCCATAGTGAAGAATTTTACTAAGCCTGTGAAAATCATCTCATTTTGGTTTATTAATACCTTAAATCTTTCTATTCAGACGTTGAACTTCTCATAAACGATTGTCCTCTACATATTCCTTTCTTTCTATACATCATTTGATTCCCTAAGATCTTAACATTCTTCCATTCCATCTATTGTGTAACACTGATTGTTCATTACTTTTCTCCCTAAAGTCTAATTCACGCAGTCCAACAATTCCTTCCGCTCTGTCTGTACTCTTAACGCTACTAGTCATCTCATCAAAATGAACTTGTTTTGTCAATGGTTATTCATTCAATCCCTCAACATGACCAAAATATTTCAGAAAATCATCTCCACTCTTGTCAAACCATGCCTTTCTCACACTGCATATTTTGGTAAGATAACCATTAGGCGCTCTATCCCTAAGCGTTTCACCGTGCAAGTCTGCAGAAATTTCACGCTGACCAATTTCACTCTATTCGTATCCTTCTCATATTAATGCATCTAGGCTTTGCTCTTCTACTGCATAATGGTGCAAGAACAGATTATATATTTTAATTCAAGCTCAATTCGCTACATTCTCACTCCTAGTTATAGCACGTTCGCTGTTGGATATTTATTTTCCTCTTTCCCAAAATTGTCCACATCTATCTTTGAATGAGGAGTAACTAAGCTTCCAAGATGCACAAAATCGTCAACTTGTTCTGAACTTTCTTTATATGAGGCAATCTTGCATACTGTTTCTTTACATGTTTCTCCTTACAAAATCAGTTTTTGTCTAATCATGCTAATCTTGAGACCTTAAATTCATAATGCTGGTTTCCAGTCTGCTTATCATCTTCTGCAAACCACTGAACGTTTCTGCTTTGATAATCTTATCAACTACAAACGTTGATCCTCGCAAATTCACTGTTACGAGATGAACACCTTCTATCTCGAAGAGAGTTATTCTGCGAAGTTTTCTATGCACAAGATACAATACAATAAAACAAGAAGTGTTCTCCATCTACCCAGTCGTCATACATAGAAGAATTTAATTTCTCTGGCTGCGAAAAGTTTCCAATAAACGAGGAATTTTGTACTGTTAACAAGTGATAATCAAATATTGTTCCACGCTTTACAGCATGCCTTCTTTGGGAAAATCAATTATATACTTCCAAGGAATTTGCTGGCAATATGCTTGCATATATTTCTAGAATTCTGAATACTGCATGTATTAAACTAAGTCGGACTATTTTGCTCAGAATGAAAATATGTTTGGATTAGAGATTACAAAATATAAAATATTAAAAATTTTGAGTATATGGAAACGAACAAACTTTAGCAGTAGTAAAAACAAAATAATGTTCGACCCAATTGAAGAAAAAAATTCTTCTGGGAGTGAGTTTTAAAAAACATCAGCACAACCCAAGGAATGGACTGAAACAAACTGTCTACTGTCTCACGAAATTCTCCGTGAGATTAACCCCTTTCTAGCCTAATCAGAGCTGAAGCTACAAAATTCGACTCCACTGTAGCACTTAGTGCTATACTTGATTGTATAGTTCTTCGAGAAATTCCCTCACGCTAGAGGCGGTTCCTCAATTAAAACAGAAAAGATCCCAGCATATGATGAACTAGAAGTTCGCATTAATATTATCTTCTTCATTCTCATACTTTGCAAAACGAAAAATAAAAGTTTGTATTCACAAGATTTTTATTTCCGCCACGTGTTATATTCCTGAAACATTTGGAACAATAAAAATTATAGTTTTGTCACGAAATTTGCAAGAGACGGTACATTTGAGCAATAACTTTTGACGATCTCGTTGGCTAGATATGGATACACAATAATTACCAGGAAGTAAAAGCTTATCGACTTCACGTTCTTCCTGCTTCTAGGGGTATGAAACAAGCTGGAATAGTGTGTCACTCACGGAAGATCTTAGTGTGTGTTCTTGAGATTTTATAATTCATAAGATTGAGAACCAATTGGTCCACAATGAAGTTTCCAATTCTCGTTTTCTTGGCATTTTTCCTCTGTAAGTAAAAATTGAAAAATCAAATTATTTGTAAAATAAAAAAATGAGGTCTCAATTACTGTCACGATCATACTTCTTTTTTTTTGAACTAATTTATGATTTCAAACACTTTCACAATAAGGAGGTTTTGTGTAAATACAATATTGGTTCTGGAAGGTTGAATTTCAATGCGTGTATTAGATTTTTGGAGAGCCTCACGTAAGAGCCTCTCGAGCCACCCATTAGAGCATCCTACAAGTGCCTCTAGAGACTTCCGCGAGAGCCCGTAGAGCCTCCTCAGCTTCCAGAGGACCCTCAGAGGCTTCCGCAGGCCTTCTGGATCCTCCCAAAAGGGAATCTAAAGACTCTCGCAAGGCCCTCTAAAGCCACTTGTGAGAGTCCATAGAGCTTTTTGAGAGGGATTGACAAGAGATCGAGACATTTTTGAAGGAGATTTACAAACGCCAACATCCATCGAGTTGAGGCAAGAATACCATGCTCTACGAAGAGCTGTGCGACAACCTCATAATATCTGAGGGAAAATGACTACCAATCACTGACAGAGAGACGAAGATAGCAGTGAGGAGCCTTGAGAACATACATGCGGCCGGAACATAAGAAACTGATAAGTTTCGGTGAGGACGTTCAATTCTGCAGTTAACAAATATACAGTTTTGTACAGGGGCTGTTATAAGGATGCACTGTACCCGTACTGAAGGGAAGCAACTTGTACAACCCGAAGAACTTCATGTCAATAACGTACCCAAACATGCTGTATAAGATCTTTCGAGACATCATGGATGAAAGTATTATTAAAATGATCTTTACTGCATGGAGAGGAATCGGCAAACAACATGGATGAAAAATATGTGCAGCAGGCTGTCAAAAGAACCTGCTCATTGGCAAAAGTGTCGGCAAAGACGCTGCGTATCACGAACGCAATTTGTCTGAAGGTTCGTCCACATATGGTGAGATATGCCTTTCCAGACAGGCGTTTTTCAGGGTGACATCATATTGGCTTAGATGAGTGTGACCATATTCATATGAAGGATAGACGATCTGCAGACGTTTGCGAAGAGCCTGAGATTTCGGACAAGTGTGCTATCAAACGCATTAGCGTTAGAGGGACCTTCAAATACGTAGTCATTACTGGAAGCCTGAAGCGGGATATAAAGCTAATGCAAACATCTTTCATTTTAAATTTGCTTGTCCAATCTGTCGGCGTTTACAAGATATCTGCGACTAACATGCTTGTCGTACCGCTTCTACTTTATTTGTTTTGAAAAGTTCTATAGACAAAGACGTTCTAACGGCTTTTGACATAACTATTTTCTAGACTATGCATATTAAGCAGAGATCTGATATGAATTTATGCGTTCTTCGCTTACACGTCACATGCCGTAAAGGCAGGCGCGAATTTTTCGATCTTCAAATCCTTTGGAACTAAATAATTCATGTTACGGATGTCATGGTTGCAAACAGTAGAGATCTTCTGCTGGCAAGTGTCAGTTATCACAAAATAATTTGAGAAGAAGTGCTTCTCATCAAAGCCGCAAAACAGACGGCTTAGACCCTTAGCCTAGATCTTGCCATCAGAAGTGAGGATGCAGAGTTCAAGAACTTTTCCTCCTTACGTGTGAGGCGAGAATGACGTATCATTGCGGACACAACATGACCCAGAATGCATGATTCATAACTTTTTCACTTTTATTGTATTTGTACAATCGTGCCCTGCCAAACGCTTCAAAGAGGATAAAGGAAACAGGCTGAGCGAAAGATTGCCTTAATAACTGGAACAGTATGTTCTTATCAAAAGTCCATATTGATCCCTTGCGGCCTGACATGGTTCTCCTCGGCATGCAGAACTGAATTCATAATCCAATTTTCAGCTCCAGCCAACAGCAACATCAGAATCAAGGAGACTAAAAATAAGAAGTGATATCGAAACCTCAGGAGGAACCTGAAGTGACACTGCTCAAAATATTCGGTTGAACTAAGTGTCGTTGTATTCGGTGCTCTCAAAGATGCGACATCCCTACAGATCTGTAAAATTCGCACTTTAAACGCGTTCCAGGAACATGATGTTGAATTTATGAGATGGGTTCAGGGAGATGTTATTTTTGGTCATCTCGTGTTCCAGAGACATATAAAGACTCAAACAGGTCTTCATCAGCATCAAACAGCATGATTCCACAAATATTTACACATTCTGTATAGAGGGAATTATAATTGGCAGGTATATTCTTCTGTTCTCACTTTTTGGAACATACTTTTTAAGTGAAACCGGAGAAGGGATTTCTCCTATGAAAAATGGATAATAGATAAATAAACTAATACGTCGGAATATCAGAGTTATCTTTTACAGGAATTTCGTATTATTACAATTTAAAGTTCCTTAATTGTCAATGATTCATTCCCAAATGAAGTACTAGATGTTTCTTTAAGTTATGTAGTATATATTGAATCAATTTCAAGGCCTGTCACAATCTGGAGGAGGAGAGAATCACAAAGGATTTTCTCCGCCAACGATGAAAAAAGATAATTTTTCGATAATGGAACAATCTAGGAGAGAATGCAATGCTAAAAACCCAGTTCTTTGGCACCATATTGAAAGCGTTCTGCTACTTGTTATGCATGCTAAGGAAGCCTTAGCAACTGATGTAGCGTCCAGAACAGCACAACTGAGGGCTCATCCCACCGAGGAGGACTACGATAAAATTACTCAGATCCGCTGCACGACAAATGTGGTTTTTTTTGAACTAAGGAAATATATGATCTCAATAATGAAATCATGCGTGAATAAAAAAGAATATTCGGAAATTTTGAAGAACCTAAGGTGATGGATCAAGCATTGTTTCCTGTTTGTGAGGAAGTCAAGGTTCTGTAAGTTATTTGATAAAACATTCAATTGTAATGTATGATTTTATATTCATATTCTATTAGTTGCATCTAGATTGATGTATAAATATTTTGAGAAAAATATCTGTTTTATTTCAGAGCCAAGAAAAAGAATAATGCGGCAGGTTTGTAGGATGAGCGGCATAAGTACCTAAGGAAGATACATATGTCTACTTTTGATTTCATTTCGATCTATTTATAACCATTACGAATCATAACCAATGTGTGAATAGCAATAGTTAATAAATAAATATCAACTGCAGCCCATTGTCTTCTGATCATTTATTGAGCAGTCTTGCTGCTGTTGCGTTTAAGCAAAAAAATTCATAAATAAATAATTAAAGGTACTAAAAACAGGAACGAAGTTTTTTAAGGAAAAATGAGGGCTAGCTAGTCTTTAATCCGAAAACAAAATATATTTTTCTGATGAAGTTGATAGATATAAAGATAATTCTCATTATTGTATATAAAAAATGCACTATTTAAAGATGTTTTCTATTTCTGTGCACTTATTGCAATGTACTATCATTGTAAATTTGAAATTAACTATTACGTAACGAACACTTCAATCATGGACGGAACTGTTCCCTTCGATGAAAGTTCAATTCGCTGAAAAGTTCGTGCGTCAATAAACGATATTATCTGTTTGCCGAGATGTATTTCTCCTGTTATTTTTTGAACATTCAAACATGTCATTAAATACCTCTGTCTACTCTATAAATCCAATAGAGTTGATTTAAATGCAATGGATCAGAGAAATAAATAGTATATTTCAATTTCCTGCTGAGTCGAAAAGTCAGTTATCGATGCGTTTTTAAACTTGATCGTAAAGTCTCCTCAAGAATAATTTGTCTCTATTTATAATTTGCAGACGATGTAGATCATATATGTTAACCTTATGAATTTCCCTCGAGTTCAACAGAAAATATATTTTTAGAATAAATTCTTTCATTGCATTTATCTATATATACATATAGATACATATAGATACATATAGATATAGATATCTATATACACATTTTAAGGGTCAACAAGACAGGTCAAGTTTATTTTTTGATTTTTTTGGCCATACGGTCCAATTATAAGAAATAGATTCGGGTGTTATAATTCAATTTATTTGTCAATTTCAGAAAAAACTTTAAGTACGGTTTGATCTAATTGCAGGTCTTCTTCAAAGGTAGTCAATAACCTAAGTCAAATTAGAAATATATAAAAATAATAAAGTGTGACGGTTACTCCCAGGCGGACCCTGCGGTGGTTGTAAGACCAATGTCACATATTTTCAATATGATATAATAATAAAATTGTGGCACATCGCAGATGTGCACATGTGCCGTTTTTGAATGTTTAAAAAATTGGGATTGATATAATATGAATACAAATTATATAAAAGAAATAATCTTAAAAATTCTTTACCAGTGATGTGAAAGACTTTCAAAATATGGACATGTTATTTTGAAGCGCACAAACATTAGTTTCCATTTAAGTAGTTGGTGGTCAATATAATTAAAATTTCATCGTGTAAAACAACAGATTTTTGTTTCAACGGACGTTACATATTGAAATGAACTTTCAGGCTTTTTCGAGGTCTCAGAGTTCGAAATTTCCAATCCATTTAACAGTTATGTGATAGTGCTTTGGGAGGACGATAACATGGACTAACAAATACATTAGAGGTACTTTCGTTTCAAGATAATCAATTAATAAGGCGTATATCAATATGGGAACACCAAATGACGTAGCGTGCCAGAATGATGAAATTTAATATTAAGGATAACATTGTTTGAGACGTATGGACTCATATTTACAACATGCTTTGATAAATTTTATTAATGTTTAACATTTCGGTTTTTAAATTGATGGAAACTTTGTTGTATTTATTTATGAAAATAGATTCAATGATTTTCCTTCTGTGATTATTGCTTTCTCGAGCTGAAATCTTGATATTTTTAAGTTCAAAATCAAAATGATGGGTAAATTGCCATGCATGTAGTGAAAAATGTGCATGCTGTCCAGAATTTGAATGACAAATCCTATAAAAGAAACTAACATTAAAATTCATTACCTGTGATGTAAAAGACTTTGAGAACATGGACATGTTACTTTGGAGCAGACAAAAATGAGTTTGAGCTGCAATTGGCTCAAACGTACGTAAGGTCTTTTATAAAATTGTCAAATAAATTGGATTCTAACACCCGAATCTATTTCTTATTATTGGACCGTATGACCAAAAGAATCAGACAATAAACTTCGTACGAAGTACAAAGGTAAGAAAAACGAATTTATTCAGTGTTTTGATCTGATGCACTGAATACATATATAGATAACACAGGTCAAGTTCATGACTCAGCTATTTTGAATCAAAAATGAAAGAAAGGGAGCATTTTAAAAAATTTTCTGGATTTTTTTTTTCCAAGTTCAAAAATTGTAAGTATGGTTCTTTGTATAGTAGGTAAAAAGTGAAATAATTTTTCCTCATGATTTCTTTTATGAAAAGGACATTTTCAGAGTTGTGGCATTCCCAAATTCAAAAATAAAGAACGGAAATGAGAATATTCAGCCAAACAACGCAAGATATGAAAAAAGTTTGAAGTAATTTTGTTTTTGTGAGATTAACCCTTTTTAGCCTTATCAGAGCTAAAGCTACGAAATTTGACTCCACTATAGCTGTCAGCGCCAAACTTGATTATTATACTTCATATTTCTTTTTCGAGAAATTCCCTTGCGCTCGACAGTGTCCTAATTAAAACAGGAAAGTTTTCAACACATAACGAAATTGAAGTTTGCATTATTATTATTTTTCTCATTCACATACTTTCAAAAAGAAAAAATATACCAATTCACGGAGTTTACTTATAATTTTTTGAAACAAACACTGCTAAAAATAAAGTTCGTTATAAAAGAACCAAAATAAAAAGTTATGTTCGGAAGATTTTTATTTTCGCCACGTTTTATATTTCTCGAACATTCAGAACATTAAAAATTACAGTTTTTTGCATGAAATTTGCGACAGACTATATATTTTAGCAATAACTTTTGACGATCTCGTTGGCCTGGATGTGAGCAGACAATAATTACCAGAAAGTGAAAGCTTATCGACTTCACGTTCTTCCTGCTTCTAGAGGTATACAACAAGCTGGCATAATGTATAAATCACGAAAGATCTTACTGTTTGTGATCTTGAGATTTAAAATAAAAAGAAATAGATCTAACAGGTCCAAAATGAAGTTTCCAATTCTCGCTTTTTTAGCATTTTCTCTCTGTAAGTAAAAATAAGAAAATCGAAGTATTTGTTATATAAAAAAATCTGCCTGCTGCGCGTGCACATTCTCATCGCGTGCCTCGCGCGCGGCTCGCAAGTTTGAGTGCGCCTAGGGCGCGCGTCTTTCGAATCTCGCGCTTCGCGCTCGATGGTAATCTCACCTCGCGCTCCGCACTCAAAAGCAAAATGTCGGCTACTTTAATTGGACGGGTGTGAATGCTCTTTTGTTCAAGCTCCTCCGGCATTTACGAATACATTCTCATCACGTGTCCCGTGCTGCACACTCGATCAAAGTTTGTCCAAAGGGGTAGAGAAGTTTTGTTGCCTAATTTTTTTAACATGTTGTGTAGTTTTTCTAGAAATTCAATTTCCCAATTCTTGATTTTATTTTTTACGACTGATCCAAAAACTACGCGTCCAATGGGAGAAATTTCTAACAAATTTATAGATATTTTTCGGTCAAACAACTTTTTTCTATCAATCTTGTGTGTTAGCCTTAGTCAATTTTTCAAAAAATTCATCATTTGATTTTCATGGTTGTTTTTCCTGGTTGGAATTTATTTCATTTTATGGCTTTTTATAAAAAAAGAAAAACCTACTTGTCCTACCAAAAAGTTAATGTTACCAAATTTGTAGATCTTTTTTGGGGCAACAAGTTTAGTTCATATATATTTTCTCGTAGCTTGCATAGTTTGACCAACAATTGATTCTTTCTATTATATCCTCATCACAATTAGAAGGTATTGGTTTTATGTGAAAATTGACTTTCGCGGAAGTTGTGGAATCTCCACGTTTTGAGACCTGATTCCGAAAAAGTAGTTTTTTCGTTGGTGTCTGTCTGTATACACGATAAATTTCGAAAGAATGATCATATTGTATTTTGCTTTGGAACACTTTTTCAAACCCGAAAAAGAAAGGATGATTTCGTAAGCCAGATATTTTAGATGAAAAATCAAAGGGGGG
>WSXT02095287.1:0-11602 GCA_011762715.2 Neuroterus valhalla
GGGGGGGGGGGGTCGTTTAGAGGCCCTCAAATCCGTTACGTAATTTAAGTATGGTCCCTAAACTTTACAGGCTCTCAAATCAGTAATGATTCTGAAGGGTTGTCGATTAGGGGCCGCGCTTTAATACCAGTAATCATTCTGTAGGGTTATCGATTAGGGGCCGTTGAAAACTTGTGTCACGCTGCTGTGTCACAAAATATACAAACATAATATTTAGATACTTGTAAAATAAATCACTCATTTTCATTTTTTCCAGCATTTCAAATAATCTTGCACAATTTATATTTGACGTGTGTGATGTCGCGTTGTGCATTACCCTCCCCTCCTTCCCATGCATCACAAAGCCTCACAAAATATGTTAACCTAGCTCCCCTAGCAGTGTCACGTAGTTTTTGGACGGCCCCTTAACCATTGTTATGTTACACTTTTATTCAACGATTCAAGGAATTTAACAAAATAAAAGAATTAAAATCTTTTTTAGAAAATTCAGAGTTTGAGCTAGTTAAAGTAGTTAAAGAGAATTCAAAAGACTTCGTGGGAATTGAAGAAACACTAACTGAATTTAGAAGATGTTACGTGAATTGAAATTGGTGAAAAGTTCACCACTAATTTGCGTAATGGAAAATTTTTACTGCTTATGATTGGCAACTTTTATCTTATTGTTAGGTGCCAAAACTTGAATACTATTTGAAATTAGTGGAAATTTTCACCAAAATAAATTGGTTGCTCACTTTTTAGTCATCTAGGCCTAAAGAGTAGGCCTTAGATTCATGAATGTACGGAAATATAACTGAATGTATTCATTTTTTCCAATTAGAAAGAATACAAATATGAAATTTAAAAACATGTTTACACCTAAATTTGATAATGGTTAACCCTTCGATTATTTATTTAAAAAAAATTTTGGTTCAATTTTCATTCACTAAAATTCCCTATCGATTAATTTACCTTCAAAGAAATTCCTTAATTTTGTATACGTTTGATTTCTGATGCACGTTTTATTCCCATGTCCTATTTATTTATCAACTGATTTTTGACTCTTATTTTTTCTCTTTTAACGAATTGTATTTTGTTTATGTGATTTTTATTTGTCGATGATTTATAACTGAAATTAGATACTCACGACTTTTATTTGTTCTTCCGATTCGATGTAGGGTAGTATTCAGAATGAATTACGTTTTTAATGCTTCATGTTCTGCTTTTCAAATCAATGTTGATAATGATATTATGATTTCTCTTTGTATTTTAGGAAAAAGGACATCAAATTGAATTTAGATTTATCGAAAGTGCCTCAGGGAAATAATCTATCTCCAACTTCAATTTCCAATAAAACTTCACCAGTAACTTCATTGCCAGCTTCTACGAACTTCACTGCCACCACGACAACAGTTACTAGTCCGCTCCCTGGAAACCAGATACGCAGGTAATTCAATTTTATCCTTTATGGAAATTCATAGGTTTGATACACCTCCGACGTAACATTGATTTAAATTTCAATTAATCATGGTTACAATCAGACAATATGAAATTTTTATCTTTTCTCTAACAGAAAGTTCAAGTTTTGAATTACAGTGAAACTTTTGTCTATCTGGAATTATGGTTTAAAAAATGATACATCTGCAAATTTAAATCTAGAGTTCTGAAGTCTCTAAAGTAGTTCTTGAAAGTGGAAACCCCCATGGGAAAACTTCGAATACTCTTAGCATTTCGAGATCCACTTTTAGTAGATACTATTATCCTTTTGTGATGTAATATTATTTCATATTACTGAATAGCTCACAACCAGCGGATGACACTACAGTTGTGTACACGTTAAACAATTCGGTGACGACTCCCATAACTCCCACAACGCCAGGAGGTAGCAAACTAAGTCCTGGAAATATTTTCAAGAATTTCTTCAAGTGCGTACCACTTCATCGTGGAAGAGACCTATTGATTTGATTATTTATTTGCAGCAGCATGGGAGTTTGCTTGTTTCGTGTGAATTTTTCTTATTTGCATTCCAACTAAACGGTTTTGTCGAGAATAATATTTTTTGCTTCTTATAGTAGGTGTTCGACGATTTTTTGTAATTGCCGCTTAGGTTTTCAATTAAATGATCAACGCCAGAGCTGCTAGAGTATTACGAAATTTGGTGCTGTTATTCTGATGTTGTTTTTCGTTTTCTCAATCTTTGTTATTGATATAAATCTGATCTCAACCGATTATTAACCATTTTTTTTAGCCGCAGAATGAGGCTGTTCACGGTTGAAAAAAGTGCGCTCTTTCTTATCGTCTGTCCGTTTTTGTGAATCTGTAATATCAGTGTCTACCCAAAGGAATTATACTTCTTAAGATTTCCATCTTCCAAATGAGATTTTCAAATCTTTTTGAAAATTTCCTGTTGCAAATAATAATCACAGTTTTCATAATATTATAATTTTCAAATGTAAATATTTTTTCTTTGAGATGGAATATATATAACAGAATCACTTATATTGTGGTCATTATCGACAGTATAGTTTCTATTATTATTTGTTTCGTGATTAAACAAACTGAGAGCAATAAAATATCGAACAAAATTCCTGTCCTTTACCCAGTTTTCCGGTCAGGTAGACACTCCGTGATATAGACTTATGGAGCGCTTGAATTTTTAAACCGCTCATCATACCTTTTTTTAAACTCAAGAATAATCTGTTTCCCTTTTTCTTATTCTCAGGTCGTTCGTGCCTCCAGTGCGTGACGAGGAAAGCGAAACGCAGAGGAAGGCTCACGCAAAAAGGGTGAGAGAGACACGTCGATCTACCCAGGGAGTCACGTTAGACGAAATTAAAAGCGCCGAGCAGTTGGTCAAAAAGAAACAACAGAACAGCGATTCACCAACCACGACAGCTCCATCCACGCAGGTAGAATACTGTCTTCAATTTATCAGCAGACTTTGTAAAAACTCGAGGAATATTCATTTCTACAATTCAGAAATTAAGTCAGAGAAATCGCTTAATCGATTTATGAATACACCTTATTGCCACACTCTGAAAACAAACAGACACCTTTTGCTAGCTGATAAAATAGAATCAGTCGCTAATTTCACATTAAAATCTCACACTACCTGTAAAGTTCAAGCCGCTAGCACTAGTCGCCGCAAAAATATTAATCCCGCTTTCGCAAGTAGAGAGAAGAAACCAAATGTGATGAAATTTGGGCACCGCATGGCAAATACGATACGCAAATATTTTCGGTGCGAGGCTTTCCTTGAATTCGCTGATTATATTCGAAAATCGAAGATATTCTCTTTCAAGCGGGGTGAAGGTTATACAAAAACGAAACTTGTTTCTCCCGAAATAATTGAAAGCGATTCTGAAAATGACTTTAAAAATGAAGATAAATATGAAAAGTTAAAAGGTTCGCGTATTTGCTTGATAGGTAAGATATTTAAAATTACGATTTCTCTTATTGTGTCTTTCGGCTCATTATTTATACCGGGATCTTAGATTAGTTTTCGATCATTGCGAATTTTTCGAACGAGGAATTCAAATTTTGAGGCGTAGTCGCATTTTAGTCGTTTTCACATTATTATTTTATAATTAGTATAATTGTCGATACATGAAATTTCAAGACGTCTTTTTTATATTTATTTATTCGAATCTTTTGTAGATTAAGGGACTCAAACGAGAAGGTCCTTCTTTTATAGGAATATTCCATTTTTTCAAATTTTGAATTAGAAATTGAATTCCTGTGTGATTAAACGTTTCTCTAACTTTTTGAGATCTTGCAAGTATTATAAATAAATATTTTTCAAAGTTAATCTTGGACTTGATAGCTGAAGCATGTGTATTATTTTAATTTTAATTAGTACCATTTTTCATCAAAAAGAAAATTGTTGCTGATGATTTTCTTCCATATTCAAAATCCATACGTTTTCTTGTTGAATTCTAATAACATTGCAATTCATTCAAAAATATTCTTGACCTCTAAATATTTACAATATTTTTTGAAGTCAGAGAAATGTTCTACGATCGAAAGGAATTGAAATGAAGTTCAGTATCAAAAAACTTGAATCTTTTTACAGCTTTATGAATATTGCATTTATAGTTCATACTTGATTTTGTCATGCTCTCTGGAAATGTAAGATATAAGTTTAGGAATTAGGAATGTGTTTGAATCTTTAGAAATGCCTTTGTGTCAAAATTTGAAGTATATGTACATAAAATGTGTAGACTAGAAAATCAAAATCGTAAAAAATTGATGTACTATGTATTTTCAATGATTGCAAAGAGGAAATATAGAGAGCTACATGAATCATGTTTTTTTATCAAACATCGTTGCCCGCGACCTAGTAGCTATTAAATGCAGTGTTTTATTGTTTTTGTCTTTACCGTGAAATCATTCATTCTTAAATTCTCGTTGACAGATTTGTTGCGTCACGTGCCAGTTTTTGTGTCTGTTTTCATGTTTAACGATTTTGAGGAATTCGGTGGTGGATTTGGTTAGCAATAACAGATTAGTCAGTGTTCATCCCGAAGGGTACATAAAGTCATAATTTAAATTTTCAAAACTGTAACACTTCTAATTTAAATTTGAATTTATGTGCCTATTTGTTCATCCAAAAAGTAGAAATTTTACCATTTGATGTCCAACGGAATAACATTGCATGGCATAATAACTTCTATAGCAAATGGCACTTACTAGCGTTTCCGTTGGACAGCGCTATGCGTTGCGAATTGGAAAAAGTAATTAGAATCCATCAAAATAATTAATCTTGATTATTCTTCTGGCCTAGCTTTTACTTCGTGGAGCCGATTTCGCCCATGTCAATCTCGAAGGAGTATTTATTGTACTTGGAAAAATTAAATATTTTTAACATTGTGAAAAGCGCTTCTCGAAATAGCTCATGTAAAGAATAGGTGGATGGAAATGTTTATTTCCGTGCCATAAATTCTAGTTTTGGATTCAAAAAATAATTTTGAGAACTTCCCTCGTGCTTGACGTCAGCGATTTTCCACCGCTCTTCCTTGCTTCTTTCTTATTTTCCAGATTCCTAATAATAGAACTGGAGTGATTTACAGTCAATCAATTCTACTACGGCCTTGGAAATAAATTCCGCATTCAAAAACTATCTTCCTTGACCCTTGTAGAAAATTAGAAGAAGAAATATCAAAAATTGAAATTAAAACTTCACTTTCAGAACCTTATTAAATTAATTATTCTATTCAGGAAGATTTTTTTTTTTAGTAGAAAGCTTTAGCTCCAGGGAACTGTATTGTGAAACCAATGATCAATGGAAAAATATATATTA
Organism: Neuroterus valhalla; assembly: GCA_011762715.2. NCBI lineage: Eukaryota > Metazoa > Arthropoda > Insecta > Hymenoptera > Cynipidae > Neuroterus > Neuroterus valhalla. The sequence continues at coordinate 5,276 of WSXT02095287.1, forward strand.
TTGAGAAAATTAAAAAATTTCTTCTTTTGTGTTCATTTTGTTCAACGATTCATTTGCAAAATTCAACATTTCACAAGTATTATTGAATCTAAACTCTCAAGTTTTTAAAAGTTTAAAGTTTGGCATTTTAGAATTTGTAATTTTTTATCATGGAAATTTTCCAATTCTAAATGATTTCAACCTCAAAGGTTTATATTAGATTGCGATCTTGAATTCTTCATTCAAACTTTGAAAATGTTGCTATTTTGAGACTTGAATTTACGAATTTGGAAAGGCTTCACCGAAAAAATGATTAAATTCGTTCTCATTCTTCATTTTTGATGGCTTGTCGATTTGATTCTTCTAACTTGGAATCTTATGGATGAGTTTCACAGTACATTTGCCTCGAATTGTGATGTAAACTAATCAGCCTAACTTGGAAAGTCTTGTGACTATTGATGAATTTGTTTAACAACCCAGCCTGCAGCTTCTGTCAGCAATACAGCCTCGATCACAGCTACGATAACAACAGCTACGCCGACTACAGTGACAGCAAGCAAAACCTCTGAGGAGACTAATTTGCCTGAGAGACGGCCGTCCTGGAGGCTCAGGGTAGATAACGGAAGCAAGGTCTGTGGATCCCATAAACTTCAAGTAGATACGGCTAGAGATCATCACAGTAGCAGTTGGTGTGCATGGATATTAAATGTTATGGGGTGGAATTACGACTAGATATTAGGTACTTACATGTGTCATTATTACCCACCCCGTTGGTTCAATTTTTCAACCCTTCGAAACAGCTCAAGCTCAATGATTTACTTGAAAAGTTTTCTCAGAGTGAATTCGCCCTCCTGTGAATAAGTACATGAAAAATCCAGCATGCATAGGGTACACTCAAGAATAAGAATGCAACACATAGAAACAACTTCTTGTACACTAAAAATCCTAGCTCTAGAATAAGATACCTTCGACCTTTCGGTGCTGTTCAATTTGCAGCCTGAAAATTTCACCTTCCAGAAGTCTACTTTTGAAAATGTAGTCAGAAACTCACAGAACGCTTAGCTGTAGAAATTAAGAGCGCATGAACCACGAATGAGCATGTATTGTAGATTTTTGGATTTCTTTGTACGAATCTTGGTAGAGATCTAAATTTTTTTGGAGTCTGTGTTTTTAACAAATACAGTAGACGTAGTCAATCGTTTTCTCATTGATGTGATATCTACGAATGTATGTAGAGTTTGCACCAAGTATCACGGTTTAGAATATAGATGTTAGGTCTTATATTTATTAGTTTAAATTTTAATTTATTGGATATTACTTGCCTGTTCACGAGACGTCAAGTGTTATGATAGTCGAGAGTTCTATCAATATTTCATTATTTACATGCAGTTCCAGTTAGAAGATGCAAATAATAAATCCAGCGATACGACAGCGTACATCAGAAGACCTTCTGGTGGTTCCAACGTTCCGAGACCCAGTTCTGCACCTGTGGATACCATCACGGCAAGCACGGCTGAAACCACTGTCACTTTACCTCTCAGACGACCCTTAAGACCTCCAGAAGACAAAGGTAAAGTTCCTGTTTTATTTTTTTAAACAGAATTCTAGATCGAACGATTTTCATAAAGCAGAACCTAGTCACAAACAATCGTTAGCTTGCATGTTGTCCAAAAGTTGTTTTGGACTCCAAGAACTGACTTCTTGAGACTGTTGGGAATCATTCGGCTACAGGGTGGCGACTTAACCAGGAAATGACCAGGAATATAATTAAAACCGGGCATTTACTTGACTTTACCTGGACCATGAAAAATTCTACCCAAAAAATACGAGAAATGACCGCTTTCTTCTTATGAATCAGAAAGATATTTTATTATTTGATTTAAAGAATGTAACGCTTCTTAAATCTGATTCTTAAAATATTTTAATATATCTATACGCCATGAGAGGAAGAATATCTTCTTTTTTCCATTATAAGAAAAGCGTTTTGCAAATTTTTTGCACTGTGAGATTTTTTTAGCTGATTCAAATTTGATCATCGAATTGATGATAGCCCAAACCTACAGAAGGAAAAAGTATCTTCATTTTTTTTTTAAATGTGTTAATCACGTTTTATTTGCTTTTCCTTCATTATCTGACTTGGGACAGAGAATTTCAGAAAATAATTATAGTTTTTATTTTAGGGCAGGGAGTTTCAGTGAAGAAGTTTGATTTCACTTGGAACAAAGAATTTTTGACATGGAACGTGAAATTTTTTAACTGATTATAATTCGGATTTATAAGAGAGAAATTTAAAAAAAATCGTTCCTTCAATCCAGAATTCATCCCGATTTTAAATTTCCCTCCTCTTAATTTTAAATAAATAAAGTTCCTAAAGCAGTCTTTAGAGTATAAGTAGTATTCCGAAGAAGAAATATCCCTGAATTATGATAGAAAGCTTGGTTACATTGTTCATTAAAAATTCTTCCTTTTTGTGTTGAAAAATCAACTACTTGTTTGGAATTTAAACTTGTTTGTTGAAAATCAAATTTTCTAGTTAAAAATGCATTATTTCGATTCAAAATTCACCTCTGGTTGAAATTGTAACTGCTTTGTTAAGAATCAATTCATCTTTTTTGTGAAAATTCAAGTCTTAAGTTAAACGTTGATTTTTCAATTTGGGAATTTCTTTGATAATGAACTTCGTGAAAAATTTGCCTTTTCTGTAGAAAATTAATTTTCATGGTCAAAAATCAATTTTTTTGCTTAAAATACATCTATTCATTTGAATATTCATCATTATACCTGAAAATTTATCAGTTTGGTTGAAAACCAATGACTTCAACTGAAAATCCAACTGTTTTATTTTTAGTGAAAAATTGATCTTTTCTAGTTCAAAATTCGACATTTCGGTGAAAATTCGTCTTTTTGAATTAAAAATTCAATTATCTCTTTGAAACTTCACATGTTATATTGAAAAATAGATTTTTTGTAGAAAATGATCTTTTTCTTCGGAAGTTAATATTCTTCTTAAAAAATTCTTCTTCACGGTTATTAACAATTCAAGTTATACAGCCTCGAACATTTTTCATTTTAGTCGAACATTCATCTCGTTGAAAACTCTTAGGTTTAGTTTAAAATTAATTTTCCAAGTCAAAAATGCCACCATTCCATTTTTGTTCGAAAATTTTATTTTTATGGTTCGAATTTCAAACATTCTGTTGAGAAATTGTATTTTTTGGTTGGGAATTAATTTTTTGTTAAAAATTGAACTATTCTAGTTAGATGCTAATCATTTCAGTTAAATATTCGTCTTCCTGGTGTAAAATTCAACTATTTCAGTTAACAATTTACAATTTCATTTGATTCTTCGTCATTTTATGTGTAAATAATAATAATAATAATAATAATAATAATAATAATAATAATAAATCTTTATTAAGTTGGCAACAAACAAAAATATACAAAAGAATATAGTATGACCAATAACAACCTAAAGGGCGAGGTGCAGCTACAGCTGCTTTACAACCTAATAATAATAGTAAAATAATAATATATAGCATAATAATAGTATAATAACTTAGTAGTAATTCGTTTGACAGTTTTTTTTGTTTGTTGAAAGATAGTTTTTTTTGTTATAAGTAATTTTTTTAACTGGAAATTTAACTTATTTTAATTAAAAATTCCATAGTTTCAGTTGAAAATTCATTTGTTTAGTTAAACATCCATTTTTTCCATTTCAAAATTTAAAATTCAAATTTTCGTTGACAATTTATCTTTTTCAGTAAAAGTTAGTTCATCTGTTTGAAAACTCAACTCCTTCAGTTAAAGATTCTTTTTTTAGTATAAAACACTTATGCTTGGTTTAAAATTGTTTTTCAAACTAAAAATGTTACTGTTCCATTTTTGGTTGAAAATGATCATTTTTTGACTTTGAAATTCGATTATCTTGTTCAAACATTATTAATTTTTTATTTTTTATTTTTAATAATTCTTTTTATTTAGAAACTAATCTTCTTGTTTAAATATTCAACTTCGTGGTTGGAAATTGAAGTGTTCTAGTAAAATATTTATCTTTTTAGTTGTAAATTCATCTTCCTGTTTTGAAATTTAACTGTTCTGGTTGAAGATTCATAATATTATTTGAAAAATCATCACATTGGTTGAAAAATGAACTATTCTGTTGAGAATCTGTTTTTTTTTTTTTTTTGTTATCGTTAATTAATTTTTTTAATTGTTAGTTTAACTGTTTCAATTTTTTTTAATGATAATGTTTTGTTGAAAATTAGATTATTCTTTTTTAAATTGATTTATTTTGCAATGTTTGATTTGTTGTGTTCAAGGATTTTTAGAAAGAACGTCATGAATAAAAAGAAATGTTTGCGTTTTGCGACAAATATCAATATGTTACTCCTAGTTGACCGGGAAAATCGAAAAACATGACCGGGAAGAACCGGGAAATGACTGGGAATGTGAAATCGTCCGTCGAATCGCCACCCTGGGCTAGAAAAAGCTTCTTACCAAGAACGCAACAAAAGAGCATTCCCTTAAAAGTTGCAAAACTTGCGAATGCCTTTGAAATTAAGAAATGAATCTGCTTATCCTGTTGATGATCGTGTGCTAGAACCAGTGATTGTGAAATGGTAGTGTCATTGTGTTCTTGAGATCCAAGAATCGATCCAATGGTACTTGTCCTAAACTTTGGGACAAAAATCTTCAATTTCTTGCTAATCACGGAAAGAGGTTCATCAAATGTAGCTCAGCAGACAGTAGAATTACTGGAACTTCTTACAAAAATATAGCAAAGTTTACAAATATAAAATTCCTCAGAAGTATTGAACACGGTGAATAGAAACTCGAAATTATTATTTTTTTTCCTGTGTACAGAGCAAGACAAAGAAAATGACAGTAGAAACGCACAAGCAACGCAGGCCGTTATCCAAAGGAGACGAAGGCCTAAGAGGAGATCAACCGGCGTAGTTCACGTGGATATGGACGTAAGTATAAATTACATTATTATTTACCTATTTTTTTCTCTTCTAATTTGAACATTGGTATTAGATAACCACCGAACTAAATTCTTTAGATTCTAAACTTGAATTAAATTAGAGTATGAATAATCTTTTGTGAGAGAAGCATGACTGGAATCTGTGACATTTTCGGCACAACCACCTCGTCAGAAATTTATGGTATTTCATAATTCCTCATAACACTGACTCGCTTCGAGGTCCATGATATTCTCGCTCGCAATCAGACTGCAGTACTTCTGTACTTTATCTTTCAAGCGGAACAGTCGATCTCACGTGGGTGTAACAAATTACTGTTTACATTTGACGTCAGAGTAAACATCCACCAATAATACCGTGCGAATCTCCAATTACTTGATAGATAATGTGATGATAAAAATACGAGGCCTGCGAATCCAGAACAAAACCTTGCTCCTAATTCACGAATATCTTTTGGGAACGCTCTTTCAACAAACTGAAGTTTTTCTTTGAATTCTAATTTGGTTGTAATCATTTAATTTAATTTTCATTTGCTTTTAATTAATTACCTTAATTAGTTTTCCCTATGCATTCGGAATTACACGGGGCATGTAGCTTTCGCAGTTGGCAGCTTGAAAAATTGCGAGTATATAGTCCAAACTGGTAGAAAAAATTAACTCTTTTCTTTTAATAATGATGGATTTAGTCAAATGATATACATGCATTTTACAATGGAAAAAGTAAACCAGAGTTTTTTTTTTCTTATAGAGAATTTAAAATTCTAATTTGGCTAAAATAGCATGATTCCAATTTAAAGCATTCTCATTATAAGACTAGAATGATTGAAATGCATTACATTTTGAATTCATATTTCAGATTGTTCAATTTTGAGACCTAAGATTTCATTTTTTTTTTTTTTTGATGTTTCGATTTTGTATCTTCACAATTTTCTCGTTATTATTCTAAACTTTTTTGATCATCATTTGATTTTTTTCTGATCATCATTCAATTTTTATTCATATTGATCGATCCATAAGACAGAAGCAATCCATAAAGACTGAAATTTAAAGTTACCTTCTCGAGACATAGCATTGTATACTTTTGTCATGCATCTTAATGAATTTAGGACCTGTCGAATGTAGCATTCTCTCAGACCGGTATATCATACAGAAAGGTTATTGAATAAATATTCATACACAAGTAGTAGATCAAGGGAAGTTACACATTTTCCGTATTGAATTTTTTTTTGTATGATCAGTTGTTTTTTTCAGTTGGGGGGGGGGGGGAGGGGGGGAAAGAAATAAGAATAAAAAAACCAAGCCAAGGTAATTTTTTTTTATTATTTTACAAGAAAAACGTAAGAAAATTTTTTAATAAAAAGGAAGCA
>WSXT02095298.1:0-11602 GCA_011762715.2 Neuroterus valhalla
AGCATAGCCAGCTCGACGGCGTGAGGGGTGCCGCGTAGTGGGGGTACTGCACTCAGGTATCTGGGAAGGAATCGTCCATCGCCGAATCAGCTGGGGATTTAAAGTTTAAAGGCACTCTAGGGCTGGATACACCCGAGGCAACTCTGAGCTTAGTGTGCGAAAGAGACAGAAATATGATAGGTTCTCCCAAAAAGGTGGAGTTTTTCGGGCGATCATCAAGATAGCGCGAAGTACCTGGGTTACCTCCCCCTTCCAGTGAGACTACTACCCCTCATGCTTCTACCTAGCTCTCTCGGCGCGCTAAGTCGTCAGGTTTTATGGAGCGTGGGATCTATTGGCACTAATGACCTTTCAGTCATCTGCTAAATATCAAAATTTACAAAATCGTAATTCTAAATATCGAACTTTAGAAACGATATTCCCGAAATCTACGATTCACGACGATTTCAGCGCTATGTTCTTGCCCGGAAATGTTGGAAATTCAAAAATATATGATTTATTGTATGCATACATGTATATTATATACATGTATATGAATCAATTTGTATAAAAACCAATATTCAATCATGATCGAAATAGTTTCTTCTTGAATTAGGACCAACGATATAATCCAGAAGATAATGAACTGTTTTGATCCAACTATTTGGTTGAAAATTTAAATTCTCTGTTGGACGATTCAATTTTTGTGTTGAGAATTCATCTATTTGATTGAAATGTATATTTTTGAATTAAAACTAATACCTAATTTTGGGATTGAAAGTCGTCTTTTTGAATGAATAATCTTTCTTTGTTGAAAATTGATCCCTTCTCTTTTGGTAAAATACTCATCTTTCACAATGTGAAATCGAACAATTTCCCAGAAAATCAATCATTTATTCTTAAAAACCCATCATTCCGGTTTAAAAAATCAATTGTAATGCATTTTACCTTACTGGCTTGAGGATTCAACCATTTTCCCATTTTCGAGTAAAAAACCCTCTTTGCTTGAATATGCATTTTTTCAAATTTAATTATTTTGGTAGAGATTTTAACTATTAGGTTGAAAATTCATATTTTCTGGTTGACAATTCAACTGAAGCACATTTAGTTTATCCCACAATATTAACTAAATTCCCTGGGTTCTCCCAGTCCCAACAATGCACACGCCTCTAATTCAATTTTTACAAAACTGTAACACCTGCACGGAAATAGTGTCAAATCCTCAAAATAAACATTTAATTTACGATCTATGTGAGGGATTTCCCCTTGTGTTTCCCAAGTTGAAATGGAATTTAATTCTTTCGCATAGAATTCAACTATTTGGTTGAAAAGGGTATTTTTTGTATTGGAATCCATACTTCGAAAATCGTCTTTTTCGAGTGAGAAATCGAAAATTTGATTCTTTTGTAAAAAATACTAGTTGAAATTTTGTTTCTGCCGGATTGGAAATCCTTTTCGGTTAAAAATGTAACTGTTTCTTTGGATATTAGTATCTTTTTCAATTGAACATTAATATTTTTGAATGAAAATTTAATAACTTTCCATTTTGTTGTAGGAAATTAATCTTTTCAAGTTGAAAATGGAATCATCTACTAAAGAATTTATGTATTTTATTACAAATACATTTCTTGTAATCAAGATTCATTCAGTTGATTTAAAACCAATTTTTTTTAATGATTCAATATTATTGAGTAATGAATATTTATTTAAATTTTTATAATTTTTTTAAATGATGATTATTATAAGGTTTCCTCCCTCAATAACATTTTTTATGAAAAGGTTTAGAATTGATTATTTTATAAACTATAATTTTATATTTATATCATATATTTTATTATTAATTACAGTGATTATATTTTTTTATCATATAAAATTATTTCTTAGAACAATAATTTTATTTTACAATAATATATTTAATTATTTGAATATTAATTTAATTAAATATAAAATAATAAATATAAAAAAGAACATTTTTAATTTCTATAGTTAGATTATGAATCTAAAAGTTTTATTTAACTTATTTTTAGATATAAATTAATAATCTTAAGGTAATTAAAACTATTAACCTTCAAAGTTGAAATTATGTAATCAAAATATGACTCATATAAATAATTATATGATTACAGATAAATGTACTAATTTTAGAAATTTATAAATTCTCATTTAATTATTTATTTATTTATCATTAATTTCAATAACTTTATGAACGAAAAATATTGGAATATATCCAAATTCGTAAAGGACCAAATAAAGTAAGTTTAATAAGAACTTCGCAACCATTTAGAGATGCAATTAAATTAGTTTCGGAAGAATTTTTTTACTTAAAAATTTAAATTATCAATTTTATTTATTATCTCCAGTATTTAGAATAATATTATTATTAACATTAATATGATTGATAATTCCTAATTACATTAATTCATTTTATATTATTTAAAATTATCATTATGTTTTTTAAGAAAAGGTATATAAAATAATAATGAGAGGGTGATCTTCAAATTCTGTATATTCAATATAAGGTGGATATAATTTAATCAATTAATTCAATTTTCAATTTTATATAGATCTTATTGTTTATATACGTATGCCCTATAATATCAAAATTTTTAGTTAGAATAGTAGCTGAAATAAATCGTACTCCTTTTAATTCAGCTGAATGAGCATCTGAGTTAGTTTCAAAATTTAATACAGAATGTATAAGAGGAGGATTTTCTTTAATTTTTATATCTGAATATGGAATAATCATTATTTTAATAAGATTATTATTTGTCATATTTTATTTGGTAAAATATTTATTAATATTTTTATCTTACATCAAAGTTTAATAAGTACAAATATTATTATTATTTTTCAAGGAACATTTCCTCGATATCGATATGATAAATTGATCATATTAATTTGGAAAAGATTTTTACCTATTATTTTAAGCTTATTACTATAAATTTATATTCAATTAAATTATTATTTAAATCAATAAATATATTATTGTGAAATAAAATTATTGATCTAAGAAATAATTGTATATGACAAAAAAATATAATCACTGTAATTAATACGGCTTAAAACGATCCCAGGGTACCATGTACTACCTGGAGGCTAATCTGACCTTTTCTATTGTCTGATGCCCGGCTCGGGCTCGTCGCGACTCTGAATGGGACTGTGCTCAACCTGCGGCTTCCCGATACGGGCGATGAGAACGACTCGAACGACTCAGGAATGGTTCCTTCCTCAGCGGGAGGTAATTAAAAATATAAATTCTTTAATTTTGGAGCAAAAACTTTAGAAATATCATATTCGAAACCTACTGTTTCTAGCGATATGTTCATTGACTTTATACGTTGAAAATTAGGAATTTAACTCAGTTAGAACATGTTTATATCGGACTCCCAAAAACGCGTTAATTTGTCTAATATTTTATTAAATGCGTGTGTCCAAAATTTTGGTGTGTAAAAGTGACAGTTTTCAATGAAGAAGAATCTCTAGTTGGCAAAGCTGCATAGAAATTTTTACGAAAAAAGAATGTTAATTTTTAAGTCAAAAGGATTTATTCTCTATGAACCAGTAAAATTTCAACCCTGAACTCTATTTTTTCTACAAGAAAGAATATTTTTCACCAAAAAGTTGAGTTGAAAAAGAAAAATGTACCAGAAAAATTCGAAATTCTATACTTACTAGTTTTATTTGCTACCAAATTCCCGAATTGGTGAGCCAAAATGAAGAATTTTTCAAAAACAGTTGAATTTTCAACCCGAAAATATGATTCTTCAATGGAAGGGTTAATTTCCAATAGAACAGTTTTTTTCTGAATAAGTTAATAACCACAATCATGAATGAAGGAAAAGGTGATAGTTGATACCTTCAACAATAAGTGTTTTTTTTTAAATCGATAGCAAATAAATGCTTTTCAGAAATACTATCGAAAAAATGGTGGAATGTAGAACCAAAAAATATCAAATTCCAACCATGAAGATTAACGTCTTTTTACCAAAGAACAGGAATTTTCAATCAAAAATAGAATAGTTGCATTTTTATTTAGATCAATTATTTCTCGTCGAAAATCAAGAATTTTCGTCGAGATTGACCCAACATAACTTTAAATGATCCGAAACTTAATGTTTTCTAAACAATATTACGACTCCGGCGAGAATTCTCGTGGATAATCTAAAATTGTTCGAATTTGCAAATTTTGTAAAATACCTCGCTTTTTTTAGATTTCTGTCTCGACAAAAATTCTTAAAATAACCTACAATCGTTCGAATTTATTAATTTATTTAGAATCTTTTTTATCTTCTAAATGTTTGAATTTGTAAATTTTCAATGAGACTCAACTGCTTCTCTTAAAAATCATTAAATTTCGGTAAGAATCCCCTCAGATAACCGAAAATTGTTCAATTTTGTAAATTCCTTAAAGATTTGATTCTTTCTGTGTGATGAAAATTCAATTCCGGCAAAAGTTCTCTGGAATGACCTAAAATTTTCCCAATTTGTAAATTTTGTTGAAAAGACCTAACTGTTCTTGTTAATCCAAAAAGAAAATTATTTTTCTTCAAAGTAGTTCCATTTATCATAAATTTGGGATTTTTGAGCTTTCACAGTAACTGCCATATACGAACTAGTTGAATTTTGTACAAAATAATTCAGCTTCCTTGAAGAAAAACTTGAATTTGAAAGGGAAACTTCCATAAGTAACCACAAAAAATACGAATCCCCCCCCAAAAAAAAAAACAATTCATCTACTAAATAAAATTCATTGAAAATTTAAAAGGGCGAATATAAGGTACTCATCCTCGTATAATTATGTAGCTTCGCCAACTAGCAGTGGCGGATTTACCATACAGGCAACGTAGGCAGCTGCCTAGGACGGCAAATTTTTGGGGGCGGCCAAAATTTCAAAATTTGGATAATGCAGATATTCGTGAAAAAGCAAAAATTTTACAAGAGGGGTTCGAGCAAGATCTGGAAACATCCATCGCAGATGAACTCATCAATTTTAAAGCTTATCTTTACTCAGCCAATCAAAATTTTTAGCAGCTCACACTTATGAGAACACTCCGATATTTCAAAGCAAATGAACTCCATTTTGTACTTCCTAATATCGATATTGCATATAGATTGTTTTTCTGCATGGCTGTTACAAACTGCAGTGGCGAAAGATCTTTTTCTTGCCTGGAGCGCATCAAAAATGATTTCAGATCAACAATGGGACAGACTCGTTCGAATTCATTGGCGTTGTTAACTATAGAAGGGGAAGTTTTGCGCTCGTTGGACAGTGTTAAAATAATTAATGATTTCTACATCCAAAAATCACGCCGTAAAAATATGTAACATGCGAACAATCTATTTTTCGAATTAGAGGTGTTCATCTTGGAAATGAAATAAAAAAGAACTGGAATTTGTAATAAATCGAAATTGAAAATGACCGAATCATCATGATTATTTCGTATTCTCGATTTTTTCGCTAATAAAAAACTTTCAACTTAATATCATTGGAGGGGGGGGGGGGGATTTCCCAACTGCCTAGGGCGGCAAATTGTTTAAATCCACCACTGCCAACTAGAGATTCTTTTACATTAAAAATTGTCCTTTTGACACACAAAAATTTTGGACATATTTTTAATTACCTCCCGCTAAGGAAGGAACCATTCATGAGTCGTTCGAGTCGTTCTCATCCCCCGTATAGGGGAGCCGCAGGTTGAGCACAGTCCCATCCCGAGTAGCGACGAGCTCGAACCGGGCATAACACAATAGAAAAGGTCAGATGAGCCTCCAGGTAGTCTTAAGCCATTGATATTAAAATACATGATATGAATATAAAGCTATACTTTATAAAATAATCGATTCTAAACCTTTTTATAAAAAATCTTATTGAGGGCAGTAATCTTATAATTATAAGTATTTGAAAAAATTATAAAAATTTGATTAAGTATTCATTAACTAATAATACTAAATCATGAAAAGAATTTAGTTTTAAATCAACTGAATGAATCTTGATTACAAGAAATGTATTTGTAATAAAATACATAAATTTTTGAGTAAATCATTCCATTTCCAACTTGAAAAGATTAATTTTCAGCAACAACATGGGAAAGTTATTAAATTTTCATTCAGAAATAATAATGTTCAATTGAAAAAGATACTAATATCCAACAAAACAGTTAAATTTTTAACCAAAAAGTATTTCCAATTGGGCAGGAACAGGATTTTCGATTTCTCATTCCAAAAAGACGATTTTCGAAGTATGAATTCCATTCAAAAAATACGCTTTTCAGCCACATAGTTGAATTCTGTACAAAAGAATCAAATTCCATTCCAATTTGGGGAAACAAAGGGAAATCCCCCACATAGATCGTAAATTAAATGTTTATTTAGAGGATTTGACACCATTTCCGTGCAGGTATTACAGTTTTGTAAAAATTGAATGGGAGGCGAGTGCATTGTTGGGACTGGGAGAACCCAGGGAATTCAGTTAATATTATGGGATAAACTAAATGTGCTTCAATTGAATTGTCAACCAGAAAAAAATCAATTTTCAACCCAATAGTTAGAATCTCTACCAAAATACCTAAATTTGAAAAAAAAACATATTCAAGCAAAGAGGGTTTTTCGAGAGTTGGAGAAAAGTGTCGATAAGTGGGGTTTTTACTGGAAAATGGGAAAATGGTTGAATTCTCAAGCCAAAAAGATAAAATGCATTACAGTTGATTTTTTAACCCGAAATTATGGGTTTTCAAGAATGAATGATTGATTTTTTGGGAAATTGTTCAATTTTAAACTATAAAATATGAGTATTTGACCAGAAGAGAAGGGATCATTTTTCAACACAGAAAGATTATTCATCCAAAAAGATGACTTTCTATCCCAAACATAAGTATGAATTTAATTTAATTCATATCGTTGGTCCTATAGGTCAAGAGGAATCTATTTTGATAATTCTATTTTCAACATTTCCGGGCAAAAACATAGCGCTGAAATTGTCGTGAATTGTAGATTTCGAATATATCGTTTCTAAACTTCGATATTTGGAATTACGATTTTTCGAATTTTAATAAATACCATCTGTTGAGTAGAGTTCGAGTAGCTCGTGCTCATAGTCAGAGGTGATTGAAGGGTCATTATAGTCTAGGAGCAACAATGGGTTTCCTGGCCCTTTAATGTCCGTGAGGTAATCAAGGTTATTTTTCTGTATTTTTGCCTCCTGAATTCGATTTTCGAAGGTGCCAAGCCGTAAATGGTCAAATTAAAAAGTTATAAACAAATTATTTGTTTAAACAATTGCCACGTTTTACCTATTTAAGTTACAGGGCCCTACGGTATATCAAATGATTCCAAATTTATTCAGGAACACGCTTGTTTTTCAAAATTCCAAAAATAATAATTAAAACCCAAGATATTGTAAATAAACTACGGGAAACCTATAGAAACGGAACATTTTGGTGTTTAACACGCTACAACTTGTTTCCTATTGAAGTAATGAACTCCCAAAACATATAAAAATGTTCGCATTTTGATAAGAAAGAGGTCTGTGTTTCATATGTATTGAAATATGACCAGAAATGAAAATATCGCAAGGTAATTAAACAAAAATCGCCCGTTTTCGGACGATTCAATTGTTCAAAGGCTCATAAGCTTCCTGCTATGAATGTTGGTGGTGCCTAATAATGACCAAACGATTTTTTAGCTTAAGTCATATCGATTGGTTTTTTGAAACTGCAAAAATGTTAATTAGAACCGGAGCTACGGCGATTTGAGTGGACCAGAAATCTGTCGATGCTCGACAATCCAGTAGGCCGTAATAAGGGCGGTGCCGCACTCCACCACGCTCACCGTACATTCTCGTTCACTCAAATCGCCGTAGCACCAGTTCTAATTAACATTGTTGCACTTTCAAAAAACCAATCGATTCGTCTTGAGCTAAAGAATCGTTTGGTTCCTATAAGGCACCACCAACATTCATAGGAGGAAGCGTATGAGCCTTTAAACAATTAAATCGTCCAAAAACGGACGATTTTTGTTTAATTAACTTGCGATATTTTCATTTCTGGTTATTATTTGAATGAATATAAAACACAGACCTCTTTCTTATTAAATTGCGAACATTTTCATGTATTTTGGAAGTTCATTACTTCAAGAGGAAATAAGTTGTAGCGTGTTAAACACTAAAATGTTCCGTTTCTATGGGTTTTCCGTGGTCTATTCGCAATATATTGAGTTCTAATTAATATTTTTGAAATTTTAAAAAACGAGCGTGTTCTTGAATAAATTTGTAATCATTTGATATACCGCAGGGCCCTGTCACTTAGATAGGTAAAAAGTGGCAATTGTTTAAACAATTAATTTGTTAATAACTTTTTAATTTGATAATTTACGGCTTGGCACCTTCGAAAATCGGATTCAGGAGGCAAAAATACATAAAAATAACCTTGATTTTCTCACGGACATTAAAGGGCCACGAAACCCATTGTTGCTCCTAGACTATTAAGCGACAATATAGCCCACGTCCCGTAAAACTTGGCGACTGAGCGTGCCGAGTGAAATGGTACAAGCGTGAGGGGGGTGGTCTCACTGGAAGGGGAAGGTAACCCAAGTATTTCGCACTATTTCAATGTGTACCTAGTTTTTCAGCAGTACATAGGAGAAAAACGGTGAAGAAAGTTTCCTGCAATAACACTAGAAGCAAGGGGCAGGCGGCCTCGGCCGTGCAGTAAAGGGTAGCCTGAACCTTTGCGGCGCGAAGTAGCACCGGTCTAATCGGTTGCACGATGCTGGCAAACGCTCGCTCGACCCCCGCACAATAGAGCAAAAAAAATTGTCCGTGGACAAAGTGATTTTTAGAAGAGAATAATTGCCTTTTTTTTAAATAAAAGCAAATGAAATTTCTCATGCAATTGTCACGTCATTTTTGAATTTATTTTTATCCATTTTTATTCAAAAAAAAAATTTTGAGTTATGAAGTATACCGTGTTATGAAGAATTCTTGGATTCATTTGAAAAAACATAGAAATCTTGGAAAGCTATGTAGAACTGGTATCCAGTAGCAATGCGAATGTTTATAAAATTTTGAATATGTTGTAAACGAATAAAAATGGTTTCATGGGGTTGACAACGATCCGCCACTTGATTCGCACTAAATTTGAACAATTTATGAACAAAAAAAGTTCCTCAGTCGACTACATGACAGCTAGTAAATAATTTGTTATTTTATATCAGGTATTTTTGATTGAATGGATCTTATTTTATCAATGGAATCGATTATACATTATTTGAAAATGGAACCTATTAGGTATCAAATTTGGTCAACAAATAAAAATTCATAATTGTTTGAACTACCTTAAATAATAAATGCACAATTTAGCTATTTTTTTGAGGGACAAACTTTATGAGAACATTTTATTGACAGTTAACAATTTCATTGGGCATAACGATTGTTATAACAATTTTTCGTCATTTTATGTACAATTCTGTATGTATATATATTTACAAATTAAATACCGCTTCTTCAAGGAAGCAACAGATAGGCATATCAAAATGATTTCTTGCTATTAGTAGATAACATTTGATATTTGTTAAAACAAACTTACTAAACATATTCACTAACTTTTAATGCAAAATTACTTGACTAAAAGTGTGTATTTGTGCCCGGAAAAATGAAATGTTCGTTCGAAAATTTCAAATAGCACAGGTATGTGTTTTCGGAGGAAATTCAAAAAAGTTTAGAATTCATGGACCAGAACAGTTTATCAGTCGAATGAATGACAGCTAATAAAAAAATTTTATTTTGGAAGCAGGTTTGATAAACAAATTTCCATATCAGGTATTTTTCATCTAATGAATCATGTTTAAACTATGGAATATATCACATATTACTTGGAAATGGAACCAAAGTATCAACTTTGGTCAAAAAATAATATTTCATAATTGTTTTAATTACATTATTTAAAAATGCACCATTTGTTTATTTTTTGCGGAAAAAACTTTATTTTTTCGATGTGACTAACTGTAAATGACTAACTTCTGAATTCATGAGAACATTTCGATGACAGTTATCAATTTCATTGCAAACTGTATTTTACTAATTGTTATAAACAAATTAATGGACATAACTGTTAGCTGTTGCATTTTCGGATTTCGAATGTATTACTTGCATAGATTTTGTTATAAAAATGTAAGAATCAATTATCAATTAAGAACAAACACCAAATAATAATTATAGTTAAGAATCCATGCTTTTTTTAAAACAAATTTACTCATTTGGAATATCTATGCTTCGGAAAATTTTCTTTTCTATGGAATCATTCTTTTTCATCTGAAAAACAGTAATGTTACACATTAGAGTTCCATGACACAACAATTGTCAATAATTTAAACAATTTTTCTGAACAAATTCACTAACTTGGCATATCTGTGCATCGAAAGTTTTTCTTTTCTGTAAAATCCTTTCTTTTCTTCTGGCAAACAAGAATATTACACATTAAAGTTCCATGACACAAAATTTGTCATTGTTGTAAACAATTTTTATAAACAAATTCACTTGTTTGACATATCTGTGCATTGAAAATTTTTCTTTTCTGTGGAATAATTTCTTTTCACCGAAAAGAAATAATTTCATTTTCGAAACGGAAACAAATGATAGGGGACTTCAAGAAAAAACAAAGTACCGTTAGTTCCACGTTTATTCATTTGTTCTTAAGGTAGTTGTCTCGCGACAGTCACATTCAAAAGTTAACGCTCAGATAAATTCAAGAATTGACAATTTCTCTCCTCACCATTAGTGAACAATTTTAATTTAGTTTGTACACTGGGATAGAAGTGTCTTATACAAATACACACATTTACAGTAACATTCAATGGTAAGCTCCGTTTATATACTAGACTTTGTATTATGTGGTGATTGCCCATGTTAGCTATTGCAGACACATGCAAAAAGTACTAAACATAATTGATCGTATTTGACTTTTGAAACTGTCAAATCAGCTGTATAGGGTATAAATCTTTAGGTAACAATATTTTCTACATATTCTGAAAATTTTAGAAAATCCGTAAGTAAGGTCCTATTTCGGCGCAACTACCTTAAAAGGTACAAAACAGAAACTAATGACAAAAGATTCCAAAATTCTTCTCGTAGAATAATATATTCGAGTAAATCTTCCGATTTCATAGGTTTATACATATGTATAGATCATACAAAGGTAAAATTAAGGAAGTAAAAAATATTGAAATTTTCCAAGAGTACCAGGAAATATATTAATAAATGCCAAAAGAACCTCTTTAATGGTTGCAATTTTGACTTTTGGTAGAGAAGCTGGAATATTGCCATGGAATATGTTTTCATATCAATATAGCCAATTGCAGTGACACTGAAATAGGTGGATTCGATTGTATGATTTGTTTATAACCAGGGCCGTATTTTGAATTCGGAGGCCCTGGTGCCAACATTCAGTGGGGGCCCCTAAAACTTTTCTGGATATAATCAAGTATACTCAAGTAAAACGATATGCTTACACCCAATACATTAAAATTTCATTTTTGTACAATGTTCCGCCCACTTGCAATCGCTTCGTAGATCTAAGTAAAACAATCTTTGCGCGATTTCTTATTTGCAAAATCGTTGCCAATATCATCAAAA
>WSXT02095309.1:0-11602 GCA_011762715.2 Neuroterus valhalla
GAGGGAGAGAGGGGGGGAGAGAGGGGGGGAGGAGGGGGGGGGGCGGGGAGGAGGGGGAGGTGGGGGGAGAGAGACAGAGGGGGAGAGAGAGAGAGAGAGAGAGAGAGAGAGAGAGAGAGAGAGAGAGTACTAAGAGTAATTTTATTGAAAAAGTTCTGAATAGGGTACAAAGGAATTTTATTTTTATGTACCCGTAACGCTTTTCGCTGAATCAACTCGAATTTCAAGGTTTTCAGACAGCTTGATTTTCTTCAAAAATGGAAAATATTGAAGTTTTAGGCAAGATTCTATTAGCCCATTGATATAGAGCATCATCAGTTACAACCTGAATCTTAGATTATGCTTGGTGACACGTGTGGCGAGCCTTTTTAGATTGCTGCTAAGCTGTCAGATTGTATCTAAGTATCATTAAAGAATAAAATTTCGACTGCTGATACTTTGTATCAATGCGTAAAAAAAACTGGCATGAAACTGCAGTATTTATTATTTACAAAAAAGATCACGCTGTTAATGCTGAAAACCTACAAACCCGATTCGATTCAGCGGAGACTGTACCGAGTACACGAAAATAAGGGAGAGCCAAGTAATATGACGCAGATAACATTTAACAATCGGAAGAAAGAAGAATGTAATCAATATTGCAATGGCAAAATATGTCAAACATAGATAAATATCTCAGCTTTGCTTAATTTATGACGAAAACTGAATCTAAATCAATAAAAATATCTAATTATTAAATCTCTCCAGTTGATTTCATTGCCGATATCAAATAATTTTTTAACAATCAAACGTATAATTTCAGTGGGATGAGATATTGATAATTATTGTCTGTAGTTTTTTCCTAGTTAGAGGTTATGTTTTATAAGTAGTTGTAGTTTTTCCTTATTTGGAGGTTATGTTTTGTGAGTGATTAGCGTTCAAAACTATGTACCGAGCTATGAACATACATAATTCAACATTTAGACTAACATTACTTATTTGTGATACATGGCATTCTTGAGAAAAGTCAGGAGATCAGTAGCGAAAAAGTTTTAAATTGCATTCATATATACATATACTGATCCGAAACTTACTCGTTTAAAATGCTTAAATTTTGGTGAAAGCGATGGCGTTGCATTACCCGCTCCTCTCCTACCACTTCTTTGTACCCCCTATAGAACTGACTCTCTTTTATTAAGAAGTATTCATTATCTTCAAAACATGAGATGTTCCTACAGAAAACACACTATAAAGCACCTCAAAACGAGAGACGCATGAGGACTTACTTCAAAGTGCCAAAGATTATCAGAGGCAAGGACATCCACACTGAAAATATCACAAAATCTGAGAGTCTCTAGACTTAGCTACCAGAATCATTTTCATATATTAGTGAGACCAACCAGACACAATAGCACGCCTAATAGTGCTGCGACTGCTTGGCGGGCGACACTTTGTTCTCATGACCTTCTTTAACTTGAACGATACATTATATGCTTAACCAACCATTTTGGTTTTACAATAATTGTCAAGATAATCAACCAAATCTTTTTCCAGCTTACTCGAAAAAATATTGGAAGCACTGCATCTTGAGGAGAACTACGAAAGGTTTTTCAAAAGGGGGAATCAATATGGAATAATTTTTTAATCGTAAAATGATTGTTTTTATTATGAGCATCATTGAAAGACCTCTTCGAGAGCCTCAAAAGAAATTGGATAGCTGCAGTAGGAATTATGCGTAATTGATGATTGGCAGTCAGGGTCGAGCCAGGCCCACTCTCTTAACAGGATTCAAAGAGGCCTACTAGCACTAAAATCTAGTGGTTACGATAAGAATAAAGACAACCAAGTTTTAGGTAGACTTGGCAAATATTTTCATTCAATTCGTACGTTATTCATATTTTTATTCGAATATGCTTTTACAAGGCACAATTTTATGGGAAAAGTAACTTATATAAATATATGAGAAAAAGCATAGAGTAAGAAAAACGTTGGAATAGGCTCTTCCACCCTTCCTCTAATCCTTATCTTTGTATTCAAGGCTAAACTGCGTTTATGTTCATCTAACCTAATCTATCCTTTTTTATACCATTGAGCCAATATCTCTTTTGGGGTAAGCATAACTCGTGAAGAGTTATGATTAGTTGTGTTGGGTACTTTATGCCAACAACACGCGGTATTTTCAAGCGATCACCCACACAAGTAATAACCGCGCCGAACACTGATTAACTTCAGTGATCAGACGGGAACCGTTTTTTCCAGCGTGGTATAGCCATGCTTTCAGCAGTCTAAAATCCTGTATATATATTTTTTAATACTTCTTTTTTATTAATAATTTGTCCCCTAAGGGCTTATATAACTTCCGTTCCTTTTCATACAAAAATTTTCCGTTTCATCTCCTAGCCTCACTTATTTCCTGTTATATACATATATGATTCTTATCCTAAAGCATACCGCAGCGTGACAGGGTGACTGAACGACGACGAGCGTCACATATTTTTCACTTTCTTTTCTCCTTTTCTTTCCAATATATCGCTTCCCTGACCTCGTTCCCCAATCTAAATCTTGCTATTCTTGAATATCTTCTTTCCCTCAACCCTCTTCTACATACTTTGGTAGTCCTTCCTTTCTTATCATCTTTTAACATTTATTGTGTTTTGACTCCTTATTTTTCTCCCATATTCTATTGGATTGTCTTTCCTTATATTTTCCCTCTACTTCTTCAAAGTTAACTTTAATTCCATCCTTAATATCTATTACCGCGAAAAAGTTTCTTCTTCCGACTTCGTTAACTCAATCGCCCTCCCTCTTCTTCCGTCTATCTCTTTCAAACATCCTTTCGCTAACTCCCATCCCCTTCCCTCCCTTAGCTTTTCTTCAAATTTCCATGCCCTCTTACCTGCTCTTGTACTTAATTAATCTCTTTACGCTTCCTCTTTCACCATATAATCAGGTGCTCTCTAATCTTCTCCCAGCGTCCATCTTACATATCGTTCCTGTAACAACTCTTTCTCTTCCCTTTACTTTCATTCCGATATTTCTGCTCCATATCCTAATACCGGCCATACCAGTGTATTAAACAGCCATATTCTTTACCCCTCCTAGCAGATCCATAAAATACTTTTTCCATCCTATCATCTCAATATCCTGGTTTGCCCTTTTCCTTCTTTTTCTCCATTTGTTTACTATTTAACGAACCTCTTCTTCCATCCTAGCCTTCCCCGCCTCTTTTTGGAACCTTTAATTTTCCTCTCCTTTTCTAACCACACATCTCAGTGTATCCCTTATTTTATTCATCTCCACTATTTTTTACTCTCTTTCATCTTCTTAGTTCCTTTTTCACTTTCTTCTTTCTCTCTTTGCATTCCTTATCCCATCCATTTCCAACCTCACCCTTATCAACTTCTTTTATGCTCGTTCCTTCTAATACTCTTTCTAATTATCGTAGCATTACTTCCATCTCTTCATCTACATTGCTTTCTCCCATTTTTACATTCTTTAGCCTCTCCTTAAATTGCTCTTTTCATTCCATTGATCAATCTCCTGCTTGTTTTTTTAAAACTTTAGTTCTCTCTTACCCTTATCTTCAATACATTTTTCACCCTCTGATGACAGTATTATCGGAAAGAGATCAGAATCTATTTATTCACCTACCTCTAATTGTTTGAAGGCGAATATTCACCTCCCTTACTCCGTATAAAACTAAAACGACTATAATAGACCCACAACAAATACATTAAGTATGTAATCTATGCGAAAAGAGGATTTGTTGCATATTCTCATTAAATGTCAAATCTATTCCCCCACCAGGAAGTACTTTTTACCAAATGTAGAAAATATAATTGTTAATGGATTATGCATATTACTTTCTAGGAAGGACCCAGTATTGCTCCCTTCTTTATCGAACTACGTAAACGTGATGTTGAAAAAGGAGCTCTTTCACTTTTCGAATGAATTTAGCTACTCGATTTGTATCGTGATACTCGATTTGTCTGTGGTAAGATTCGCTTGTGGTCAGCCACACTGACGAGTCCTCACAAGTGAATCTAGGATGAAACGCCTGTGTCAAAATGGCCATTCTGTGGAAACATCCACTCAGCAAACACGTTACGTAACTGCTACGTAACAAGATGGTAACATTGTTATTCTCGGTTACATAACGTCTTTTACCGTCTGGTGACGAACTCGTTCTATAACTAAATGGTAACAATGTTACGAGTATCTAATTAAAAAAATTTCTATCATTATGGATTATAAGCCACTGGATTCAATAATGGAGTCAGATCAGTTATATAACTAGAAAAATCGTAACATAACCTGGAACCAAAATTGTTAGAGTAGCACTTTCCAGGACCAAATTGGATTATTATGCATTTCAAACCACTGAAATACGATTCGTATTTCAAATAAGCGTTAGTCTTATACGGATGCATGAGAGGAGACCTTTTTGACATTGTTAGAGAGAAATTTTCATATTGGCATTCGGGTCTATACATAATTATTTTTCATGGATATAATCTAAAAAGCATTATTATTCAAAAATATATCATTAAACATATATAATAAATAATTGATGTCAAAACGTTTCGTCCTGGGCTGAATCAATGGACTCATCAGTAAGACAACATGAACCAACCCTGCCTTAGACGATAAAAATTGTTCTTTTTTTATTTTTCATTTTTTTAACAACATTTTTTCGAATTATGCTAGAGATAAATTATTTTAGAAGATATCGAATTGATACCGAATAATTGTAAGTAGTGAATAAAATTGGCATATAAGAAATTTCGATCACGGATGGGGAACCGAAAGTTTAGTTAATTGACATAAAATAATTTTAATTTTGATAAAAATACAAAAGTATGTAATATATTATAAACATAATATCAACAATTTCGATCACGGATGGAGATCCGAAATTTTACTTAATTGAACATTAAATAATTTTAATTTCGATAAAAATCCAAAAATATGTAATATATCATAAACATAATATCAGTAATTTCGATCACGGATTGGGATCCGAAATTTGACTTAATTTAGACATTTCGATCCCGGGTGGGAATCGAATTTCGAGTTCATTCACATAAATTCATTTTAGTTTTGATGAATCTAGAAAAATATCAAAATGGACATGATTTGTCATGAGTTGGGACCAAAATTAAAAACAAAACAATTTCAAGACTTATCCTTTCCTTTCCCTTATCCTACTGTTCTTCCACTATGCACTTGATGTTTAGGAGCACCTCGCGAATAACACAAATACTATTTTGATATTTCGAAAGTAAAAAAACCGAATGATAGAAGTTATATTTTCTATGAAGGACTAAATATTTTTGAATAGAACCGTTCTATTTGAAATCACGGTAAAGGCTGTTGAGATATAAAGACCTCTGAGGTTCGAAGGATTCAAGTGAGAAAGAGACTTTAAAATTTTTTTCCCTTTTTCCAAGAAGACGAGCCGCGTCATTATGCTAGAAACTGTAAACACATATTCAGGACAATTCTCCTTTGCGTTTCTTTCACCCATTTTTGAAACCGGTCAAATAATATGGAAGAATAAGTTCTTTTTCAGTTTTAATTCCCTTATAATATGCAAGCAAGTTCAATTTTATTAATTTTTTTTCCTTTTTTTTTAAATTAAAATTTTGTAAAACTACGCGGGTACAGCAATTTCCAATTCCTTGTTAAGTACCAAATTAATAAAATTGAACTTGCTTGCATAGTATAAGAGAAGTAAAACTGAAAAAGAGCATATTCTTCTATATTATTTGACCGGTTTCAAAAATGGGTGAAAAAAACGCAAAGGAGAATTGTCCTGAACAAGTGCGTAGTGAAAGAACAGTAGGATAAGGGGAAGGAAAGGATAAGTCTTTAAATTGTTTCGTTTTTTATTTTGGTCCAAACTCATGAAAAATCATGTCCATTTGAATATTTTTCTAGATTCGTCGAAACTAACATGAATTTATGTGAATGAACTCGGAATTCGATTCCCACCCGCGATCGAAATGTCTAAATTAAGTCAAATTTCGGATCCCAATCCGTGATCGAAATTATTGATATTGTGTTTATAATATAATACATATTTTCGGATTTTTATCAAAATAAAAATTATTTTATGTTCAATTAAGTAAAATTTCGGATGCCCATCCGTGATCGAAATTTGGATTTTTATCAAAATTGAAATTATTTTATGTCAATTAAGTGAAATTTCGGATCCCCATCCGTGATCGAAATTTCTTATATGACAATTTTATTCACTAATTACAATTATTCGGTATCAATTCTATATCTTGTAAAATAATTTATCTCTAAAATAATTCAAAAAAATTTTGTTAAAATAATAAAAAATAACAATTTTTATCGTCTAAGGCAGGGTTGGTTCATGTAGCCTTACTGATGAGTCCATTGAATTAGCCCAGGACGAAACGTTTCCACATCAATTACTTATTATAGATGTATAATGATATTTTTTTTAATAATAATGCTTTTGGGATTATATCCACGAAAAATAAAAAGTATAGACCCAGATGTCAATATAAAAATTTCTCTCTAACAATTTTTACACTGGATCAATAAAAAAACCGATGTCTTTCAAAAAATAACCGCAAGGTAAAAGTACTATTTTCGGAATCTCACATATGTTTGTGACATTTGGGTGTGAAAAAGGAGAAACAAGTCAATTTCCGAATAACCATAATCTAATTGCACCACACGATTTTGTATGGGAATCCAAACGGATTCTTTTATGGGAACCTATACGGATTCTCTAAAGGGAACCTATACGGGATCCTATATAAGTTCTTACATATGGCCCTATGTGGGAATCTACAGTAGGGTCTTTTACATTCGAAACACGTTCGTAGTAGACGCCATACGGTAAATTCAAACCGATCAGATAGGGTGAAGATTTAAGCCTAAAAATGTTCAACTCGAGATGATGAACATGGACGTCCTGGTTTGACTGGGCTGTCAGGAGCAGGTGAACGGGGGCAGGCTCTCGAAGGTGAACATTTTGTTGGTAAGTAAACTGATTAGATAAATTATTGGAGATGCGTGTACATAAAGAATATGATCTTAATAAGTGCACTTGCGCATTGACAGACGATTTTCTGGAACATAAGGTGCCGACAGATTGCGTGAAGGTCGCGGCATGTTCTGCTGAAAGAGCGGCATATTTTTGTAGGTGATACTTTTTTACAATTATGGCACGCAGTTAAAAAAAAGATTTTTCATCACGCATGCATGGAATCACATACTTTACAGCGATTTTCCGTACGCAATGTGTCATATTGCAAACACCGTGCGAACAGCATTCGTTCTACAATAGCCGCACGCTTCTCCGTGTTTCAGTGAGAAAAATTGCTAACTTACCTGTGTTTTAATGCAACAAAATCAAGAACATTACCGTGTCATAACGACACGAACTTGCTACAAATCTCTAACCTATTAATTTCCAAAACATCAGCAATCGTTTGTTTTGTATCCTAAATGCATCTAGTAAGTGCTAAAAAAGTGACAAATTTAATGCTCGAGATTTGAGTATGTAATCATAATCAAATTGTTAGGATGTTTTGCATTATACATGAATAAAAATGTGAAAAATTTCTGAAAAGATGTGAAAAAAGTAAGAATATATTAAATGTTCAAGATTGGATCAATTTTCGGAATCTTCGAAATTTTTAAAAATTCTGAAACTTATTAACCGTCCGTCTCTCGAATATCGATTTCGAACTAATCAAGGAATAAATTATTCTCGTGAATGAGGTGTTTTCCCCCTTAGGGTGCTCTACCTTCCCCCCCCCCCCCTACCCCTCGAACCCTCTGCGGGGCCTGCGCCTGTCAACCGGCCCTCCATCCTCCCCTCGACCAAAGCTTTCTAGACGTATTTTGACCTCCTGCATCCGAATTTGCAAATGTTTACTCGTGCGCGGCGATTTTCAGAAGTTATTACCAAAATTAATTGTTTCAGCATGCGAGTGGCATATTGAATGATTCCTTATTTATCGAAGAAAACATGGTGTTTTGAAAATTGAACAAATCTTGAATAGAACCAATAATACTGCAAAAAAAAAACAAAGAGAAAAATTGTAGACGTTATATTTTATTGTTCATCAGGCTCTCACTTTTTTCCTAATTAAGTCACGGCTACCGGCGAAATGCCGACGCATTCTCCATCTTATCGAAAATACTACAGATTTTGAAAATTTCAAAAATACCTATTAGAAACAGAGAAATCGTTAATTAACTGATGGAAAAACGAGTGGATTTGCAGAAATCAATTGTTTAAACGAATTCACCTCGCGGCGACTTACCAAGCGCGCGAAGGTGATTTCCATCACAGTTCGCTTCGTTACTATCGCAATGAATGATATTATGTGATATTATCTGAAATTTTCTTGTTTGGTTTTTTTGCAATATCATTGGTTCTATGCAAGATTTTTTCAGTTTTCAGAAGGCCACATATTCTTTAAGAAAAAAGGAATCATTTGATATGCCACTTGCAAGCTCAAAATCCATAGCAAAAACTTGTGATTGTTCAAACAATTAATTTGTTAAAAACTTTTCAAAATCGTCGCGCACGAGTAAGCATCTTGCAAATTCGGATTCAGGAGGTCAAAATACGTCTAGAAAGCTTTGGTCTTCCATGGGACCTCCATCGACCACGAAACCCCCCGTGTCCCCTAGACTACTTCGCTCGTACGGATAAAGAAAGGGGAATGCATATTCCTCACTTTCGTGATGAAAAATAGTGTGTACAACTCGCGTGATATCGTTGCATATCGCACCCACGAGCGCTGTTGGCGCACGAGCATTACACAATGTACTATTCAAGAAAGCAAGGATACTTCTTTCCAAGTCTACATTAACATTTATCAGGAACATTTCATCAAATGTGAAGCAACGCTCACTTCTCTGGCCTAGGAAAAATTTGCGGACCCAATGCTGATTGGAAGAAACTGGAATTCGTAATAGTCATTAAGATACCGAACATTTTAACGGCCAAAGAGGGAATCAAATAAGAATTGAACACTATTACGAGTTTCTACGACTAAAAACCTCTTCTGATGTGAAAAATAATTAACAGAGTCTAATCTTTAGCTTCTATTTTATCTCAAAATAGCTGACGCCAATTTCTTTGTGCCGCTTCACATTAATGATGGACAAATACTCAAGAGAGCACGTCAAAGTGCGTGCATTGAAAAAAAGGTATGAATTGTTGAATATAAACATTTATTTAAAATTTTCCTGATAAATGTTGAAGTAGACTCGACAAGAAGAATCCGTCCTTTCTTGAAAATCTTTTATATAATCAGGTGATATAAATATAAATAAACAGCTTTTTATTCTTTTTGCATGTTGTCTCAAAATTTATGACTTTTTTTCTAAAAAAAATGCCACTTACAAAGATCTACTCTCTGAGTGGAACAACTTTTTATAGACGAATTTCCAATAATTTATCTAATCAGTTTACTTATTTGCTCCTAAAAGTCCAGCCAGACTTTCGCATTCTTGTTCGTCATCCCAAGTTCAACATTTTCTTGCAACAATTTCCACTTAGCTAATCAGTTGGAATTGGAAAAACTGTTCGCAAACTTTTCGAAGAAACATCGTAGTGATTCAATAAATGGGGTCTAAAGCAACGTTTTCTTTTCATCCTTCCTTTCTCAGGTGCATTTCTTTCCAAAATCTCACAGTGATGAGCCATTATATTTCCATCCTTCCTTCATTAATACCGTTGCTCCATTACTTACATACAAAACACTGCTTGAACAATTTTCTTTCAAAGTTATGTTGCCATATTTGAAGTAATATTAACTATCTGACTCCATTATCAAATTTAAGGGCTTGAAATACAAGATGATACAAAGTTTTTCGATCATTCACACAAAAAAAAAAAAAAAAACTTTCTGGGGCTATGCCACAAACTTACCGGGCATGGTGCTATTTTGCCTTCAAATTCCGTTTCAGCGCTTCAAAACAAATGCGAATCAAATGGTCTCGTCGAAAGTTCTGAACCCGTTTTTGAGTGGCTGTATTATTATTATAATATTTGTGTTCTATAAGGTAAAAGTCTACACAAATTGAATCTTTTTGACCCTAATGAGAACAGTGAAACTCTGCACATCAAAACTTTACACACAAAAATCCAAAACAATCTGAGAAGCATTGTTGTGAGGAACTTAGCTGTGATGGATTTTTTTTTAAGAGATTTAAAGATAAAAATGAAAAATCATTCAATTGGCTTGCATGGAGTATTTTCCTGTGGAATCAAATCGTATGCGCCAAACGGAACCTCGGTTTAGCAGCGTTGCCAAGAACCCACAAGTATCATATCGTCACCGCGCTCAGCAGTTAGGCGTCAGTGGATCCACTTTGCGCCGAATTTTGAAGGATGATTTGTATTTGATTCCGCTGAATTGTAAAGGTCCAAATTTTAAATTTGATAGAAATCACTCATATATAGAAATCGGTTGTTTTTTCCAAAGTTATTCAATGTTTACATACCGACATGAAAGACAATTGATTATTGATTATTTTCAAAAAACCTTTACAGAATACTTCTTTACGTTTTCCTCAACAACTTCTTCAGAGAAAGTTCTTGTTTTCTACAATTTAACTCGATACATTAGGCACTCAGATATTATGTGTCCGAGATTACGCAATATTAGAATAGTATATTGCGTAACGTATATTTTGTATTATCACTCGTGTGAGATCAGCCCTCGCTTCACTCAGGTAGCTTACTCCACACCTAAGAAATCTTTGCCTTGACCCGCGTCAGGCATACAATTTTTCATCAAACGAAAATCCAAATTCGACTTAAGATAAATGTGAAGCGAGATGAAAGTAGAGTTTTTTACTAGAGGGAGGAACGTGACAGTACAATGCAGAATAGAAAACAGCTATATACAGTGATCTGTCAATTTCTTCCCTAAAGTAGGAAACTCTTTTTCCGACCCGCTCCACATGCATCGGAAGTCGAGTTTTGGATTGATCTATAATGATGAATATTTTTCTGATTTTGTCCCACAAAGAATAAAATATTTTCTATTTTATTCGAACTCCTCCCTACAAAAGCCAGTTCTGCGAAAATTATTGAGTTGTTTGAAACTTGATTAACTTACTCTTCCAGATAAAAGGCCGTTCAAGTTGTAACTTACCGTTACTTAGCGCGCAGACCCACGCGCTCACCAGTCCACCGATGCTGCTTCCTTCCACGCACCACCGCCGAGTGCGCCGACGCAGGAACGGCAGTCAGAGCTCACATAGTTGAAACGCCGCCACAATGCCGCTTGAGGGGAATCTCCCCCCCCCCTCCCAGTCGCCACTCATCGGCCGCCTGCCTTTGCCCCGCAGCCCCCTCACCAACAAGGTCCCGTCGCTCCCGTCTATACTCAAAGTCTATAGTCTATACCTAATTACACAGGCCGACAAAATTCATAAAAATCTCAGACCCAAAAACGAGAATATACTTTTCCGAAGGTTTCCGGTGCGCTGAACAAGAATCTGGCCTCAGAATTGCTCCATCACGTCAGGTTTTCGAAATATTCTAACCTAAAAGTGCGAAAATTGCGTTTTTTGCCTATATTTGAGGTTATGTTACACAACGATTTCGACTGCC
>WSXT02095320.1:0-11602 GCA_011762715.2 Neuroterus valhalla
TGTAATTCTAAAATCTTGTACCATCGAAAATTTCCATTTAGGATCTTTATTTCTCAGACTACATTTCTCATTAGAAGAATTATAAAGTGTCGTTTTGGAGATTTACAAGATAAAAAATTAGAAGGTTTTGAAATTGAAAGATAAATATTAATTAACTAATGAATTTTAAAATTCAACTGTAGTTTATGTATTCGATATTAAACAATAATTGAATAATAATATTGGGTGATTCTAAATCTGTTAAATTCGAACGTCATAATGTTAATTTTAAGTGTTCTGTTTAAAAAAATGTTTATTTGTAAGTAAAAATGTTGAATTTTCATGTGTAAAGAACAGATGAAAATGTATTTATTTAGAAAAAATGCGAGTAAGTTGAGGAAATACTAAAAAATTTTTCAATAAAATTCTGAAGCTTCTAAGGATTTTGAAAGGTTGTAAGATAGTACAAAAATTATCTTAAGATTCTTGGTAAAATTTAAACTAATTTTTTTATTTCGAAAAATTAATTTCAGCAGAATATTTAAGAATATTTCGCAGCACACACAAATTTTTATGTATAAATAACAATTGAACCGTTATAAACTTGAAAAAAATGGGAATAAGTTCAAGAGATATTTAGAAGTTTTGACCAAGTTCAAAAATAATTTGAAACTCCAAAAGATGTCAACAATCTTAAAAAAAAAATGTAGACTTTTGAAAATTTCAAAAAAAAATTAAGACACATTTCAAGCGTTTTGAGAGGATTCAGAATGATAAACAAATGTATTAATATTTCTCAAAAATATGAAAATAATTCTACATTTTGAAAAATTAATTTCAAGAGATTCTAAAAGATTTCAAAACTGTCAAAATAATAATCTAGAAGATTTTGAAATTTTTTCTTTCAATTTCGCAAGATTTATTAAAATTTTAGATACAATTTAAATCATTTCATAATATTTTCAGAAATTTTTGAAAAAATTCCAAAATAATTAAAAATTGGTAAAGATTCCAAAAGAATTGAAAAAATGTAGATTTTTAAATATTTTGAAATAAAATTTGATAGCTTTTAAAGTATTTTAAAAGGTTCCGAGATGATACATTTTTCTTATGTTACATAAAACTTGTTGATTCATTCTTCAATTCATGCCAATAAACTTTTAAGCGTGCACAGAGATATCTCAGTGGAAGTAGAAAGGATCCTTACGCGCTTTGCAAAGAGTAGAAATAGACGCCTCAATTTTGCTCTTTGAAAATAATCTTTTTATAGTTCACTATTGACTTCGAAAATTTCATGAATAGTATGAAAAATATCGTTCCTATTCAAACGGTTTTGATTTATATTTAGAACATTCATGATTAACATAATAATGTTATTTATAATGAAAGTTCTAAGCGAAAAAATAACCTTAAAATTATTATTAACCTCCCCCTTGACAGTGGAAGGGGAAGGCTTATTATTGGGTGGCCCCTTCCTGAAGCCACTCTCTGGATCCGCGCCTGTTTCACTATAGGAAAGATATTCTCCAAATACTATAGAAGACCATAACTTCTTTACTCTCAGATAAAACTTGATAATATTAAACGTCAATCGATTCGTCTTTCCCCACAATTTTTTTATATTCTTGCATCAGCAGTGAATTATGTATCTGGAACCAATTTTACTTTAAAAAACCTATTTTCTGAATACTCAAGAAGACCATAACTTCCATTCTCCCAAATGAAATTTAATAACATAATAGGTCAATTTATACCTCTCAAACTAAGGAATTTTCGATATACTTGCATCAACTGAGAATGTTATGGTTAATAAATTTTATAGAATGGCTCAACGCAGAGTAATTCCGACGTGATTTAGAGATATCTTCAAAACATCCGCTTTGGAGAATGCACCTTTTGATTCACTCAATTTTTCATTGTGTGTATAGAGTGACAGTACATTTTGAAAATCGTTTACACTATCCCATTGCAAATTTTTGTGAACGAAGTATACCGTCTGGCGCATGGATCTACGTCTCGTGCACTTCTCCCAACGATGACAGAGGTTAAGTTTGATTTTGTGTAAGGCGTGGGGATGAAACTTCTTTTTTGGCAAATATCTCGAGAACAGCGCATCGCAAAATAATTTTGACGAAACTTTTGAGATATCTCAAGAAAAAAGCACTTTGGGAGAAGGCACCTTTTGATCAACTCAAATTCTCATTGTGCGTATGGGGTGGGGGTACATTTTGTAAATCTGTAACGCCATGCCATTGCAAATTTTCGTGAACGAAGGATACCGGCCGACTCATGGATGTACGTCTTGTGAAGTTCTCCTCACGATGACAGAGGTTAGGTTTGATTTCGTGTAAGGTGTGGGGATAAAATTTCTTTTTTGTTAAATATCTCGAGAAAGGTGCATCGTAAAGCAGTTCTGATGAAAATTCTGAGATTTCTATAGAAAAGTGCACTTTGGGAGAATGTACCTTTTGATCTACCTAAATTCTCATTGTGCGTATGGGGTGGGGGTACATTTTGAAAATCTGGAACACTGCGCCGTTGCAAAATTTTGTAAATGAAGCATACTGTCTGGCTCATGGATGTACGTCACATGCAGTGCTCCCAACGATGACAGAGGCTAAGTTTGATTTTGTGTAAGACGTGGGGGTAACATTTCTTCCTGTCAAATATCTCGAGAACGGCTCATCGTAGTCATTCTGACAAAGTATTTGCTCTTTCTAAAGAGGACTGCACTTTGCGAGGACACACCTATTGACCCACGCAAAGTTTCAATGTGGGTATGTGGTGAGGGTACATTTTGAAAATCTGTAACACTGTGCCATTGCAAAATTTTGTAAACGAAACATACCGTCTGGCTCATGGCAGTGTACTCAGATCGGAAACTGAAGCCAGTCACTAATACACGCGCGCTGTGTGTGAGCAACACGGCTTGACGTATACGTATACGTCGAGCCGTGTCTGGCCGTGTCACTCACACACAGCACGCGTGTAGTAGTGACTGGCTTCAGTTTCCAATCTGAGCACACTGGCTCATGGATGTACGTCACATACAGTGCTCCCAGCGATGACAGGGGCTGATTTTGATTCTGTGTAGGGGGTGGGGATAGAATTTCAGTCTCCTCAAATATCTGGAAAATGGCTCATCGTAGAGCCCCCCCCCCCCAACGGCAATACGGGGTTAAGTGTGGAGTACATTCCCTCGGGGTCACTATTCCTTTTGTAGAAACACACTGTTTTTAGATAGATAGATAAAATTAGTACTTCAATCTACTGCATGAACATGCCAGAGTTTTTCAAGAGGACACACGCGAAGTTTGGTGTGACCAAGATTCCCTTCACAAGCTAAAGAGATTGTATCCAAATATTAGAAGTATGTTCGGATATTTATTTAGACAATCTTTTTTCAGAGAAATTCATAAATATAATTAATTAAAAATTAGTAAAGAATTACTCATTATAATATGCTTGGCTCAGTCGTCCCCATGAAATATTTCAATTTATATCCATGCTTGAGATATTTCCACAACGGAGTAATATACTATGTTTCAGAATACAGTATCAGGAATTGTTTACCAGTATTTGACTCCAAATTTTCATTCCATTAGGAAAAAACTCTTTCGTTTTCTATTGATAGTAGATTATTTGTTCATATTTTCTTGAATTTCGAAAAATTCCGATGGTTTTAACGAGATTCCATAGACTTTCTCAAATATTTTTGAATAACAATCAAAAATTTTTTTTTCTCACGGTAAAGTGTAAAAAAGTGTTGGGAAATGTTCACTCTGTACAAAAACGACGCTTTTATTGCCCTCAAATATTCAACTGTTAGAATATTTACGTGAAAAAGCGTACAAAAAATGAGTTATGAAACTTAGAACCATTTGAAATGGAAATTGATTTTTTATTCTGTCGAAGATTTTGCTTCCAAAGCGCGATTTTCTTCAGAGAGTAAGGTGACTTTCTCTTCGTATTTCCCACGAAGATCCTGGAATAATCGCAATTGGGTTTCATATTCTTTCTTCAAATCCGCATTTAATCTTGCAGCTGAGTCCATTTTATTCAGCATTAGACTGTGTTTCTCGCGTTCTGCGTTGATTCGTACTTCCATCGAATCAACGTTATCCTGTATAAAAATAATTATTATACTTAAACAAAATTGCATAAAATTTCAAAATTGAGGAAAAAAATTTTAAAATAAGAATTCTGTTGGTTTATCTTGCCTGCAAATGTTTGACTTCCATATTTCGAATATTGAGAAGATCCTTCGTGATAGCCACGACTTCCTTCAAGGAGGAAACTTGACTTGTAAGAGCATTTATCTGATTTTCTTGATTCGCCACAATACGGCCACGATCGTCCAATTTCAGTTGAGATTGAGTCAACAAATTTTTCAAATCCTCCAATTCTCTGCGAAGAGCCATTTCATCTCCTTTACCAGTTGTAACTGCATTGTACGATGCTTGAAGAGCAGCTAATTTATTTTCAGTTTCTACCATTTTTTTCTGATAATTATCTCGTTCGTGTGTCCTTTTCTATTCGACGGAAAAGATTTTTTATATTATAACTTGTTTTTTAACTGAACAAATAAACAAGAAATTGAATATATCTTTCCGTGAAAAAGGACCGACTTCCCTGCTCCGCTGGGAAACGAACCCAGGACCTCTCGTTACCCAGACCAGTGCTCTCCCAACTGAGCTACGGAACGGTCTATCGATCCTCTTCTCACATGAAGAATATACTTTCTACCTGTACACA
The DNA here is from genome assembly GCA_011762715.2 of Neuroterus valhalla. Taxonomy (NCBI): domain Eukaryota; kingdom Metazoa; phylum Arthropoda; class Insecta; order Hymenoptera; family Cynipidae; genus Neuroterus; species Neuroterus valhalla. Next base: position 4,735 of record WSXT02095320.1, read on the forward strand.
TATATACACAATTACGGAATTTTATTCTATGATTCACATTTAGGTTACCCTGATGAGCTACAACAGGAGACTCTGTTTACCATGCGCAAACCAAGAAATCTACTGTACCGACCGATTTAACTAATCATAGAATCGAAAAATGATTCAACGCCATTAGGACAACATGGAAATTCATTCAATCAAGAAATATAATACGCATCGTCCTGTGAAAAAAAGGAGCGGCTTCTCCACTCTGCTGGGATCCGAACCCAGGACCTCTTGTTATCCAGACGAGTGCTCTCCCAACTGAGCTACAGAACGGTCTATCGATCCTCTTCTCACAGAAAGTATAAGCTTTCTAGCTATACTTATACATACACAATTACAGAATTTTATTCCAAGATTCTCATTTTAGTTATCCTGATGAGCTACAACAGGAGACTCTGTTTACCATGCGTAAACCAAGAAATCTACTGTACCGACCGATTTAACTAATCATATAATCGAAAAATGATTCAACGCCATTAGGACAACATGGAAATTCATTTAATCAAGAAATCTAATACATCGTCCTGTGAAAAAAGGAGCGGCTTCTCCACTCTGCTGGGATCCGAACCCAGGACCTCTTGTTATCCAAACGAGTGTCCCCCAATTGAGCTACGGAACGGTCCATCTCTTCTCACAGAAAATATATGCTCTCTAGCTACACACATACATACACAATTGCGGAATTTTATTTTAAGATTCTCATTTTTGTTTCCCTGATCAGCTATAACAAAACAGTCTGTTTACCATACGCAAGCCAAGAAATCTACTGAACCGACCGATTAAACTAATCAAATCCTCGGAACATATTTCAACGTCATTAGGAAAAGATAAAAATCTATTTATCAAGAAAATAAATACAACTTTCTGTGAAAAAAGGACCGACTTCTTTTTTTCACAGAGAGTTGTATTTAATTTCTTGAATAAATAAATTTGTATCTCTTCTTAGTGACGTTATTAGTGTACTATGCACCTAGGGAGAGAAGAGGGACTTTTCCGACCAGTGTTTGTTTTCAGTACAAGTCGAAAAAGTCCCTCTCCCCTTAGCGCATACGATATTTTTTATAACAAATGAATGATTTCAGATATTTCTCGTAATACCGTCATGATTTCAGCCCATATTAGATTATTAGATTTCGAAGAAAAGAAGCATGATTGTAGAGAAGTTCAGAAGTTCTAGTGCGGATGATGGGTTAAAATTTCTCTCTCATGGGGGGGAGGGGATAATCTATTTTCATGATTCTCATATGACGACAAATAGAATTTTACAGTAATTTATGGAGGGTAACCATATATAACTGATAAAATTACCGGAAATTTCCAGGAATTTCTGGAAATTTTCGGTCGTTTATGGGGATTTTACAGGAAAGTATGGTAACCTACCTTTAATTTCCTGGAATTCAATTTGAAAAATTTCCATAACTTACCATAAATTACCCAAAATTTAATTTGGAAAATTTTCATGAATTTCCGGGAGTTTATGAATTTTTTCAAGGAAAATTTATAGTAATCCTACACATCATTTATGGTGACTCAAGATCAATAATCAAAAATTTAATTTTTGAATTTCCATAAATTTTGGGAAATTTTCGGCAATTTACGTTAAATTTATCAGTTATGTTTGTTGACTTTCCATAAATTGCCGTGAAAGTCTTTTATGTGCAACCAAAATTTCCTCACAGTTTTCACGGTGAGTGGGCTGATTATCGTGAAATGCAAACTTATAGATGCAGGGGAATGTCGTCAGGGTTGGGACACTTCTAGACTTTCTCCTGTAGCTTTTGATTAAATTAGGAATTAGTCTTAATTTATGTCTCATATGAAAGTAGAATCGAAAAAAAGAAAGTTTCCCATTGGACAAAGCAACGCGCTCGATTAAAAAAAGTTATTAACAAAATGAAAAAAAATTGTAGTCAGGGTTGGGACTTGTAGTCAGGGTTGGGGCACGAGTAGGATACTGCGGAATTTGTTTTCGTTATTTTTTGAATATCATTACTTTACTGAATCAATTTTTGTTTTTTGCAGACAATTATATTTTTCCAATCTTAAATTTTACAATTCATTGAATTTTATTCATGAAAAATTATTTTAATATAAAAAATATATCAACTTCATGTATAACGAACTGAAATACAGTTGCGGAAAAATGATTTCCTTGGTTGAAAGAAAAAAATTATATGTCCCAACCCTGACCACAAGTACCATTTAATATCACTTTACTCCATAGGCAAACAAGTTGGAATTTCAACTTCTCCCTCTAAAAACTTATTGAGGGGCATCTAAAAATGGGAAACATATACTTATTTTAGCATTGACATGGTTTCTTTCGGAGTTTTAAGGCAATCACGACGAAGAAGACAGAACTTCTCAAGGTATCCAAAATTAAACGACAACACAGTACTCTAACCAAGCAACTTCTGACACGAGCAATGCACGAAGAAGTTATCGGTTACTAAAAGGAGTAATACCACGCTATGTGTCTGATGGCGCGAAGTGTCTCTTACAAAATGTAGGAGTGTCCTGACCCTGACAGCGTCCCAACCCTGACGACATTCCCCTATATTTTATTATTTTCTATTATTCATCTCTGACGTAACTTTTCAACACGAAGGAATAATAAGGAGACCCAACCAACTTTGACCCAACTGTCAGTGGGAAGCCCCTCCGAGACTGGCAATAGAAACATTACCGTAAGTGTCAGACATCTGGAAGATCCCAAGTTTTCGTGCGCAGGCGTGCAGTTGTCCTCTTCCTATGCATGGAAAAATGCGTGAGTGAGAAAGTTCGTCAAATTGACGCAAGCTAGAGAGGTTGTGTTCTTTTGTTGATCTTCATACGAAAGATACACGAAATCAATATATAAAAAGTATTCATTTTCCAATCAGGGTACGATGTTGCACATTGAATGTCTTACAATCTTGCAGCATAATTTTGTTCCAATCAATCTAAAAAATCTTTGACCATATGATATGTGAATGATAAAAAAGTATCCATATAAGGTGAGGTTAAAATATTCAAAGGTTTACAATATTTGCGATCTTGGGCGACTAGAGTACAGTCTACATTATTTGACATTACTTACCACTTTTATAATGTGCTTTTTTATGTTCACAAGTCTCAATGCTGGAATCCTTCACTTAACTACGTCAAAAAACACTGTGATCGATTTAAATAATAATAGCTTGGAATGAAAAATATTTTGACACCTGCATCAAAACAAACGAATGTAACCGCTCTAACTTACGTCAATTTAACAAGATTTCTCACTCGCAAACTTTTCCATGCATAGGAAGAGGACAACTGCGCGCCTGCGTACGAAAACTTGGGATCTTCCAGTGAATATGTCTGGCACTTACAGTAATGTTTCTATTGCCAAGTGGCGAAACGGAGTTGGGTCTCCTTATTATTCCTTTGTGCTTTTCAATCCCTATAAAGTGAAAATTAGATCTTCAGCCCCGCTTCATAGGCGTCGGAAAGTACTGAAATCATGCATGTGTTATAAAAAATATGTTTCGAGGATTTGATGGGTTAAATCGGTCGGTGCAGTAGATTTCTTGGTCTGCGTATGGTAAGCAGTCTTCTGTTATAGCTGATCAGGGTAACTAACATGAGAACCTTCGAATAAAATTCTGTGATCGAACCAATGATGTAAAATTATTATCATCTCGAGATTGTATTGCAATCCTTTAGAATAAAAACTACAGTCAGGATTGGTCGTTACGACTGACCCGAGCACTGTCAAAAATCACTCATGACTTCGAATGACTTCCTATATTTTATTTTATCATTCAGGCTACTGGAGCTCGAAAAATTTCCAAAGGTTTCCAAGGAGTCACTAAAAAAGTCTGAGCATGTCTGCACCGAGTTTCAGTCCGTGTTCAGCGTAGTCGGCCGGCCTCGCTGCTCAAGCCGACTGAAACTCGACGCAGACACACTTAGGCATTTTCAGTAACTCCTCAGCAACCTTTGAAGATTTTTTTAGCCTCATAGGCCTTAATTGAAGGTAATATTTAAGAAATTGCCTTGCTTGAATTGAAATTTGTATCTCAAATTTTTCCTAGGTCGTTCCACAAGTTGAAATTGAAATAAGGCAGTGTATATTGAATATAAATAAGTAAATTCGGATAAATACATCAGAATTAAAGTCATTAGGAAGTTTCAAAAAACAGATTTGCGTACCTGAATTTCTAGCTCCAATTTCGCTACAGCCCCGGAATCGGTTTTTGTTTCTGGTGCCTTTGTTTCTTCACTGTCACCCTAAAAAAAATTTGATTCAAAAAATAAATCTTCATTATATTTTTATTATTTAATAGGTAAATACAGCTTTGAAATTTACAGCCACATTATTGTTAGAAACTTGATACTAAATTCAAAATAATCATATGAATTAAAAATATCCAAACAATTAATAATATACAAATATGAAGAAGTTTACTCTAATTACAATCTCAAATTTTACACCGTAATCACTTCAAAAAAAGAAATAAAAAAAAAAGTTTTCAATGTTTATGGTAAACAAAAAATCGAAAATGTTCTTACTCAAAATTTAACGCATGAATTAAATAGATTTTGTTGACAAAAAATGATAGAATGTGTTCAAAGCTTCTTACCTAAACTCTGAAACATGACTTCAATTGATTTTGATAAAATACTATTTTAAAAAAAGTTTCGACCCCCTAGCTGTAAAAAAAATCAGTCATTTCCAAACCCTAAATCTCAAAAATCGAATAAAAAATTCTAAAATGTATTCAAAGCTTCTTATCTGAAATCCTAAACACAAATATAGTTCATTTTATTAATAAATAATAGCGAAAACAGTTTCAACTTTTTAGCTGACAGGAAAAGCAGTCATTTTCAACCCCGAAATCTCAAAAATCGATCAGGAAATTCTAAAAAGCGCTAAAAGCCCTTTACCTGAAATCTTAGACATGAATCTCGTACGTTTTGAAGGTAAATAATTGGAAAAAAGTTTCAAACCCCTAGCTGTTGGGGAAAGAAGGCATTTTCAAACCCTAACTATTGACTATTTTCCCCGGGGGCTGTGGGGATGAAGCTTTTTAACAGATATTTGCTATTAAATTCTACTAAATCCGTGTTTGAGATTTCAGGTAGAAAGCTGATCGATTTTGAGATTTAGGGGTTGAAAATGACTGCTTTTCCCGGAGCTTAGGGGTTGAAACATTTTTTTTTAGAATACTTGCCATCAAAATCTACCAAATTTGTATTAAAGATTCAAGGTCAAAATCAGTTGAGAAGCTTTGAACACATTTTTGAATTTTTCATTCGATTTTTGAGATTAGGGGGTTGAAAATGACCGCTTTTTCCGGCAGCTAGAGGGTCGAAACTTTTTTTCACAATTTTTTCTCATCAAAATCAACTGAATTTGTCTCTAAGATATCAGTTTATAGAAGCTTTGGACCCATTTTATAATTTTTCATTCGATTTCTCAGATTTGGGGGTTGAAAACGACTGCTTATTACGGCAGCTAGGAGTTTGAAACTTTTTTTTGCAATTTTTTCTCATCAAAATCAATTGAGTTCGTCTCTAAGATATCCGTTTAAAAGCTTTGAATACATTTTATTATTTTTTATTCGATTTTTGAGATTTGAGGGTTAAAAACGACTGCTTTTTCCGGCAACTAGGGGGTCTAAACTTTTTTCGCAATTATTTCTTATTAATATCAACTAACATCATATCGAAAATACCAGTTTAGAAGCTTCGAACACATTTGACAATTTTTTATTCAATTTTTCAAATTTAGGGGTTGAAAATGACCACTTTTTCCGACAGCTAGAGGGTTGAAACTTCTATTTCAATTATTTCTCATCAAAATAAACTAGATCCGTGTCTAAGGTATCAGTTAAGAAGCTTTGAACACATTTTTGATTATTAATCGATTTTTGAGATTTAAGGTTTGAAAATGATGGCCTTCTCTGATAGCTAGGAGGACGAAACTTTTTCTGCACTTATTTGCTATAGAAATATACCAGACTGGTGTTTGAGATTTCATGTAAGAAGCTTTGAAAACATTTTAGAATTTTTTATCGATTTCTAATACTTAGGGAGTGAAATCGGCTGCTTTCCGCAGCAGCTTAGGGGATGAAAGTATTTTCACATATTTTTGCATTACTTTATTTGGAAAACAACATTTTTTCATCGTTACACAGCTTTTTTTTTGTAAGTTTACAAATTTAGTTGTTGAACCAAACATTTGTTGAATTTTTTTTTTAACGTTAAAAAATTATTTTGCCGTGAAGATACCTGCATTGAAAATCATGCAACTTTTATAATATTCAAAATCATTCTGACTGTTTTCCTATGAAAAACAAAGAAGGTTAGGGACTTGAGATATGCTTTAAATGAACGAACCGTAACTTAATTATAATAAATCTTAACAATTTTATTATTCTTTATCAAATATACATCAGGAGTAAAAAAAGTCAAGGTTTGATTCTATTTTAATCTTTTCGATGCATGAAAATATGTAGAAAAATCTGCCCGCCGCGCGGGCACATTCTCATCGCGCGCTTTGCGTGCGGCTCGCTTCGCTCGCAAGTTTGAGCACGCCTAGGGCGCGCGACTTCTGGATCTCGCGCTTCGCGCTCGATGGTAATCTCACCTCGCGTTCCTCGCTCGGTTATAAATTAACCTCGCGCTCGGCCTTTGTACCTCCCTACAGTTTTATATAGAGCTTGTGAAACTCAAAAGCGAAATGTCGATCGACTTCTTTAATTTGATGAGTGTGAATTCTCTTTTGTTAAATCTTTTCCGGCTTTAACGAATACATTCTTATCGCGTGTCTTGTGCTGCGCACTCGATCAAAGTTTGTCCAAAGCGGTAGAGA
>WSXT02095331.1:0-25875 GCA_011762715.2 Neuroterus valhalla
GTACCCTGATTGGAAAATGAATACTTTTTATATATTTATTTCGTGTATCTTTCGTATAAAGATCAACAAAAGAACACAACCTCTCTAGCTTGCGTCAATTTGACAAACTTTCTCACTCACGCATTTTTCCATGCATAGGAAGAGGACAACTGCGCGCCTGCGCACGAAAACTTGGGTTCTTCCAGTGAATATGTCTGACACTAACGGTGATGTTTCTATTGCTAGTCTCGAAGGGCTTCCCACTGACAGTTGGGTCTCCTTATTATTCCTTCGTGCTTCAAAGCCTGGACAGCATTAAGGGTTCCTGAAGTTACCTTCGAGAATTCCGCAGAATATTTCCGCGACATTTTTGGAAGAATAAAAAAACTAGATGTATAGGAAGTAAGGAGAATACGAACAGTCTCGTACCTTCCTTTCAACAATGTCTAAAAACACAGGTAATATGTTACTTGTCGACGACGAGTGACTGTAAAAGATCTCTGAAAGTTTACCACCCAGTGTACTTATCAGAAAACTTCGAAAGATCTATTCTTAGATTTTAAGGCTTAAGCTGATTCGTAATTGACGAATTGGACACTTGAGATAAAACAGACTTAAGCTTTACAGCTTGGAGCATAGTTCTCAGCTCGATCTTCTCTTCTAAGTATGTTTCTGCTGAAAATTCGAAAAAGCCGTTTGTGAATAAGTAAATGTTTTTGTTCTTTTCTGTTCGCAACACGATGCAAGCAAGATGATTCCTTTGCATCACTGCCCCGTGGATTTTTATTTATGTCTGATTGCGTTTGAATTACAATTGCTGTCGTCTTCTTATATTTTTTGTTCTTGAGATAAGTAGTGAAACTTCGACTGACGAGACCATCTAGTAAGACTTGGCTCGTAATCAAAGCTTCAATCGGAAAGTCATTTATAGAAAGGTCTTGCGGAAAACTCACAAGAATATGATAAGAAGAATCACGTTACTACGATTCTATGGAATAAACCACGAGTATGAGCGAGGAAGTGTTAGAAAGTCAGGGTGCGTCATGGAGAAGACAAGCGCGTTAATCACAGCTGTGAGGTTCGAATCTCATTCCTCATGTACCGTGTGGACACCTGAGTTCAGAAACTTGCGAATTTTTAGAACTACACGCAGCGCCTCACTCTCAAACAGAGAACACCCGGCTCGGAGGACCAAATGTTTCAGATAGCTCTAAAAATACATGTTGAGTAAACTTGGAGAAAGTGTTGAGATACGTTGACGATAAGAAAGCTGCGTCGACCAGAAAAGTATTGAGGGTGCGTGTGCAACACGCTACTTTCTGCTTATAATTTATGTGTCTGTGAAACCTTAACCTGAAACAGTATGGGTAAGAAACCAATACCCTTAACTCAGTGAATCATAATGACATGAAACATACGATACCCAACTCATAAGCATGAAATTGAATGTCGAATCCCGAGCATATTCCAAAAATTCCCGGTTATTTTCTTAACATTTGATCCACGAATTTGGCACAATCATCAGTACAGCTTCATCGTCTATGTTTGGTTCTGGGTTTTATGTACCGTACGCGAACGGCGAACGTCATTACTTTGAATGATTATCCTGATTTTGGAAGAGCGTAAGGGACAACATTTGTACATTCCTCCCGATACACTTACTGCTTGGACGAAGACCAGTGGCGGGGGTTGTGGTCCTGAGGCGGTAGAAATTAGAAATCCAGTTCGAACCAGATTTGAAGCGACGACTGACTAGGCGAAGGTAAACACTCAGGACCGTATGTATAGTCTCGTGGATACGTGCGTCGCAAGTCTCCAAGTAAACAACTTCTATACTACGCATTACGGTTCTGCCTTTTCAAGGCTGATGGGTTCTTGTGCTGCGTCGTGCAAGGCTCGGGGGGAGGGACAGAATCACTCAAGCATGAATAGCCGAGAAACCGGCGCTCTGCTAATAGGCGCCCGTCCAAGCGGTAACTGTACATGGCTTCGTAGTGATATTCCAGTATCTCTTATGCTCATCTTGCTAATCGAACCATGGATGCTAGGTAGCCCATGATCACTTCGGAACTGTAACCTTCTACGTAGGTATAGTCCAAACTTTTTTATGACTCAAACAACAGCTACACACTTCTTTTTCAGAGCCGATTATCAAAACTCAGCACCGTGCAACCCTCTGCTCGCGTGAACGATATCATGATTCATGCCGTTTATTGTTTTAATAAGTTCAGTCTCAAACACCATATTACTTGCGTCATTTTCGAGGTGAGGGTTGTGTAAAGTCAAGGCATGTCAAAATTGAATCTGAAGTTAGAACATTCATGATTATTTATGAAGACTCATCTTGCCATGATCCCAAATCCCAAGTTATCGCCCTTCTTCAGCAACCTTTTCGAAGGTTCGTTTACTTCAGCGAAGTGTAGAATGAATTTCCTGTACTGATTAACCATCTCTATAATGCTTTCTAACATTTTTTTGTTTTTTGGCTTATTGAATGCCAGTAAAAGTTGTATTCCGTCCTCAATTATCTGGAGGCCTTTTTGTTAGCTCTCGAATCAAGGCATTTGATTTACGAACAGCCGAATCAGCACGAGTCGGGCTGATCATCAAGTTTGCGTAATTTAATATTTTCAGCTCGAAATTCAAGTATTCTGGATCATCTTCGAAATTTCAACTGACTGTAACAATGTCGTTTAAAAAAAACGTTGGGGTTCGAATCTGGTGTGACGATTTCATCAATCCCCGAAAATTTGCAGGAGCATTAGTTGAAACAAATGTCAATAATCGCTAGTGCATTGAGTAGTAATACTATCTAGGGCTTGAAATCTGTTACTCGTGGGGATGCTAATTAGGCCAGGGATATACCTTGTAGGATGTATTTCAGGAGTTTTGGCTGTTTTGGTTGCTGGAGATTGATATTGATGTGTAGACTGCTTGAAAAGTCTCAGGACCTCTTTTGCTTATATCTCTAGTACTTTTCGAATTCGTGCTTCTTTGTAATTCGGTTTATTATCTCCGCAAAACGGTCATTAGTCTGTTTTCTTATTGCGGAATTATAATTTCAGTTATTTCGGAATTCGATGAGCTAATCACTTATTATTCGAGAGGGTATTTTAATCTTAGCGAACGGGAAATGAGTTTCCGGAAGTGTTTTTTATTATTTGGAACATTCTTAGACACGAGATCTGTGTCTGTATTGTCCACGCTTGTTTGTGAATGTCTGGCCAACCTGTTTTTAGTCTTCGAGAGTGTACGTGATGTGTTATATTTGGAATATTTTGGTTCTATAAAGGTGCACTCTCTTGTTATTTCAAATCACCTACTCAGCCTTACCTTCTATATTGTCATACTTTCCCATGCTCAAGACATATTATTGATAATTGAGCTACACTTTGGGGATATATTTCAGCCCTACTTTGACTTCACATCAGCTATGGTTTATCTCCTTAAGTGGAAGAGTTATACATAGAGGAAAAAATCCTGACACCATGGATACGCTTCAGCAAAACTCTCACCATACCTTTAAGATTCTATCTGAAGCATCAATCCGATATTATTTTCCTAGATGTTTCCCTAAGAAAGCCTATCCTTCTTCAAAAATTCTACGATCCAAAGATTTGAAAGAAAGAGATGTTTGTTGATCCAACGTTATCTTAAGCATGCTAAGAATCTTTGGCAATTGTAATAATAAATTCGTCATTCTTTCTCAACTTTCCTCCTATAAGTATTAAGTACTTACCAAGTAAAAGAAGAAACCTTCAATCATTCAGAAAAAGAACTTGTGATCTGAGTGCACTAAAAAAAAAAATAGAACTGATTTTATAATCATGAAGTGTGCGATCTTCTTATCGTCTTTCTGTGCCTTAAAAGTAAGTTGAGCCTAAATGTTGAGAAGTAATCCATTTTTAAGAGAATTGTTAAAATTATATAAAGTATATTATTCGTATGTATTAGAATGTATAGTTTTATTACAAGAAAATTTCCACTATTTTCAAAGCAGTATACTCTATTCAATTAAAGACTATCTATGAAAAGTAAATGACAAGTCTCATCTTTTCAATATAAACTAGAAGAATGAAAACTAATCTAATGGATAAATCAAGTGCCAAGAAAGTGCATTAGGAAGTAACATATATGTAAAAAGAGCATCATAGCCGATTTATTCTTGAGCAGTAGTTTTTTCACATGCATTTTGAACAGTGGCACGTTTTAATAGCATGTAAATGAGTACTGCTTTGCATGTATTGTGGAAAGTATACGATCTTTTAACTGTTTCTTGTACGGTTACATTTCATTTTTACAGATAGTCTTTGCCGATAAATTAAATGAAGAAATGGAACATTTACTTGGCACGTCTATAGAACAAATGCATTCCATCTCGGGTGACTTACGCGTAGCTATGCACGTCAGTTTACAAAAATAATTTTCCACTCTCTGAATGAAGGTTGGACACATAAATTAGAATAATTTTAGTAATCGTTTCTTTTTCTCTTCACTAGTTTTTACTAACAGGTGGGCGAGAAAAAGGTGTAAAGTACGAATGCGAAGAGAAGTGTTGGTCTTGGAATCATTATGAGAGATGGATTGATACTTATATTACGCCCAAAATAGCTCCATGCGAAGAGTGTCATTCTATCGCCAAAGAGAATAAGGATATTAAGGTACATCGAAAAATTAAATTTATAATTTATTTGCGAGATAATGTGTATTCCCTTCTTATATAGTACGATATCACAATTTGATTATCTATGCGTTTATCGTAAAATCTAAATAATAACTTTACAAGTTCCACATCATATGTATTAGAGCAAGTAATCGACACAATCAGGCAAAACAAAATTCATACAATATTTTTGTACATAGGGTATATAATGGTTATTGTTCTTCTAATTCACATGGTTATAATTCGTACTTATGACAAAGCTTTGGCGGTTATTTGGCACGTCGCTTACAATCTTGTTCTATCACAATTGATATCATTTGTGTAGGACCTGGGAACTCATTGAAACACAACATTGGAGTTAACAATTAAAAGTATATTTTAGAAAGCAGCATGAGATGATTCTCCGAGAACATTACACCGCAGATTTTCACATATTACGTCTGTCGCCATACTCCATCGGCTTTCCCCTCCGACCTTACTTTCTGACATGGCGCCGTAAGCGACTCTTAGTGACATCTGTGTGATATTTCCAATTGAAATTTGAAAATGAACAATACCTGAATGATCTATCTAATATTATCCTACATTTGTATTCCGAAAGAAGTTTTTCGATTTCCCGTAACGTTTCTGGGACATTCAGTTTATTAGACGAATCGTAATGGTTGTTTTCACATTTTACTAAAGGCTGGTTATTTTCCGTAGTATAATTATTTTTATGATTGTTCAAATCTCTTTTATTCTTGAATAAGATTCGTCGCGCGAGATCTTTCTGTTCCTTTCCCGGAATAAAGTTGTATTGCGCGAGGATCGTATTCCACTCTGGCAATCGAGGAGAATGAGACACTCTTAAGCGCTGGGCCACAGCCCGTGGTGAAGGCGGTGGTCGTAGATCCCGTAACGGAACGTTCTTGCGGTCCGAGGCGCTTGCTCAGTGTTGAGCGGCGACTTCTTCCTCGGCCCAAAGCTGTTGAGCTAGTTCCGTGGAAATTAAATTTTTTTGACTTAATTGCCGGATTTCGCGCATACAGCCCCTGCGCCGTCGGGCGTCCTGCGAGCAATTACCCGAATCGTGGGTCACTAAAAGAAAAAAAAAAATCAGGAGAAATTTCATTTAGATTTCGCCTAAGGCGGATCGGAATTCCAGTGATGCTGGACGTGTTCAAAGTGGGAATAATCGACAGTGAAACTTACTTTTGAATCGTATCAAGGATAGCGGGTGCGGCTAGGACTTTGGATATTCAAGGTACACTCCAAGAACTTGGATGTTTTTAGCTGCCGGGAACCCGGCGCTGATCCGCTGAACTGCCCTTCACTCTCGTGCTTTGGCCTTATATCGGGTCATTCCCACTTCAGCTAGTGCTGGCTGGAGGTGGGTGGCCCCACGGTGGGGACCGATCGTCCATCCCACTGGTCGCTTCGGCTCACGTGGCTTTCGCCTCGACGGAGTGGGGCTCGCTGAACGCGTTCAGCGGCGACTGCCCGTCTTTCACGCGGTTTTCGTTTTTTGGGACTGAAAAGTGTATGTTAAAAACTACCATTGAAAATCCTCCAGCACATCTGTAGAGAATTCTCATTCCTCTAGCCATCGTATTACCTCTTTCACCAATATATTGTCAAAAAGATTCTTTGCCCTTGAACATGCAAGAAAAATCGCATTGATTGTACCGTATTTACCTTATTATATTTTCAATTGCTTTGATTTATGTTTGATCCAATTAATAGAAAACTTTTCAATTTTGATGCAAGTTTCCGAAATCCTCAACTTTTATGCAGTCATGAGTCAAATTGAAACAGGAAAATTAAACAGAATTATTCCTCTATAAATAAACTTTCTGTTTACAGCTTGCGAGAAGATGCTGCATGAATGCTATTACTGCATTGGTATCCCAAGTAAAATCGACTCGTGCTACCGTCGATGCTTGTTTACAAAAGTGCACTGAGGAGTTTCAGGTAACTGCAGTGAAAGGGCGCCGGTTCAGACCTAAAAGGAAGAACAATAGAGTATAACTGTGACTTCTACAACTGTAAAAGTGAAAATGTCGCAAAAATTCGATTCTTTGCCTTATTGTACATTGAATCATATCAGGAATTCATGTACTTGATAAAGAATTGAATAAACTGACATTTTATTATCATTAGTAGTTGTTGGTTGATTCAATGTGTCTCCTGAAGGTTTACATTTTTATCGAACCTCCCCACTATTCCTTTACACAACCTACCACTACCTTGGTAGTAAGATAGGGGAACCTACAGCTTAAGGTGGGTTCCGAACCAGCAAGAACACCAGTCTCGCGTACTTAAGAGTAACCTTTCACCTATAACGCTCATGCTAAAATGTTGTATCTCGAATTCAACTTCCAGAATGACCTAGGAAAATTGTTGCAAAAGTCTAAAAATTTTATTACATAGAGCCTCAAATTTCATCTTCAATTTAAGCCAAAGAAACTCGAAAAATCTCCATCGGTTCCCGAGATACGATTAAAAATGTTCAATCGTATCTGAGCTCAGTTTCAACCGACGATTATGGTTCTCGGCCGGTCTGCTGCTCGCCTCCTTCGTTGAGGCAGGACTGAATAGGCCACGCACAGAGTTGGCGCTTGATTGGGGCTTTCTTATACTTTTGAATCTGCGCATCAGTAAATTTTATTTAAAATTTTTTAACTTTGTAAAATTATTTATTGTTTCTTCATATTCACAATGATTTCAATAACTCAGAATTATTCCCATATTAAAGAATAAAAGAATGATGAACAATTTCTTTTATTTATTAAAACTTTTATCAACTAGAATATTAATAAAAATGTAGATATATTGTTACGAGAGTAAAATATTTTTCCACCGAATTAGGCATCTGAATTCTAAATAAATTTTTCATATGCCAAACAATGAAAAATATTAAAAGTGAATAATAATGAAATTATTATTATATATTATTAAAACCTAAATTTCTATCAAATGATTTACAATTTTCCTTTATAATTTACTATATATGAATTCGTTTTCTTGCACCTATCCATCGTAAATTTTCACGATTATTTGATACTCCTACTTTTTCGGAAATTTCACCATAACAAAATCCTTCTCCACACAAAGTACATATTTTTACCATCAAACTCAGAATGATTTCCTTGTTTAAAAGCCTTATTTTCAAATTCTGGTCTTGATTTTCATAGTCATTGTTAATATCGACCTGTAATAAACTAAGAATGAAAGAGAAGAAAAACGTTCATTGAAGGAAATCTGCTTTGTTCTTCTCAGAAATGCATAATTTTTTCCCATTTTTAATATGGGCACCACCCTTGTGTGGCTTTTCCGGTCCTGCCCCAAGGAAGGAGGCGAGCAGCAGACCGGCTGAGGTCGAGTTGCGGAATGGTCAAGGGGAAGCAGCCGTCGGTGCCTTCCCCCTCCATGCTACTACCTCTTCCGCAGCTCGGCATCAGCTCTCGACCGGCCTAGGCCCATAAGGCGTCATTAGCACAAATACTCAGATAGAAAAATGAAAAAAATTTGCAGCTTTGCACTTAGAGTTTTGGAAAAAAGATATTCATGATCTACAGCTTTTTATGATTTCAACCAAATATTATTTTCAACTGTGCTTACATCAGCGGAGTCGTTAGAGAACTATTTTAGTTTTGCTTATCAAAACATCAATAAAATGGGCAGTTTTGCACTTAGAGTTTTGGAAAAAAGATATTCCTAATCTACTGTTTTTTACAAATATTTAAAACACAGAAATTGATAATTTTCCCTTTTCACTTTACCCAGGCTTAGGACTGGCAGCAAAGTCAACGAAATTATTTTTTTCCATGCTATTCGCTCCAATGACGCTTAATGGGCTTACAAGTGAAACTCGTGTAATGTCATTTGAGTTGACTTTTGAAAACGGGCTGATTTAATAGATCACATACACATATAAAAAACCCTGCAGCCGTTTTTTCCAGTGGGCCTCCGTTGAGGTGCAGAATGATTATAAAAATCTTACTGCTCAGGGATTCCACTAGTCATCGATCTAAGAGCGACTAGAATACCAGACCTGAGCGGCCTGGTGGCAACGTACTGGCTTTGCGATCCGGCAGTAGCGGTTTCGATTCCCCGCGGGAGCAATTTTTTTCTCCTATTTGCTTAGTATTCATTTATTTATTGAATTTTGCTATATAATAATTCATAAATGAACAAATAAATTATATTGAAAAATGGTTTTCAGCGGAGAAAATTAAAATTTATTCAGGTACGGTAGCAAAGAAATAAAAACAAATAACATAGGCTCTAATATAAAATTGAAAAATATTTTTGAACACGGATTCAAAAAGCCTTATCCTACTCATTAACAGTAAAGTCAGAAGGGTGGTTTTATCGTAAAAACATTGAAAGCACAAATTTTTCGAGCACCAAGAACAAATGATGAATGGTGGTTGACCACAATCGTATTTGTTTTTCAATAAATTGTCGGGGGGAAACACACTTGATTCACAGTGCGAAAAATGTTAATGAGTAACTGTTGATGAGTAGGATAAGACTTTTTCAATACATGTTCAAAAATATTGTTCAACTTTATATTAGTGCTTATGTTATTTTTTTTATTCCTCTGCTACTGTATCTTAATAAATTTTTATTTTCTCCGATGAAAACCGTTTTTTAATTTTATTTATTTGTTTATGATTTATTATATAGAAAAATTCAATAAATAAATAAAGACGAAGCGAATGGGAGAAAAAAAATTTCTCCCGCGAGGAATCGAAACCGCGACTCCCGGATCGCAAAGCCAGTACGTTACCGCCAGGCCACTCAGGTCTGGTATTATAGTCGCTCTTAGGTCGATGACTAGTATAATCCCTAAGCAGTAAGATTTTTATAATCATTTTGCACCTAAACGGAGGCCCACTGGAAAAAACGGCTGCAGGGTTTTTTATATGTGTATGTGAACTATTAAATCAGCCCGTTTTCGAAAGTCAACTCAAATGACATTACACGAGTTCCTCTTGTTAGCATAATGCTAGAAATTTACGATTATTCTGAGATTTTGCAGGTTTGTTCTTAAATCAGGTTTTTACAGGTTACTCACTGGAATGCTTTTAATAATTCCATTCCTTGTTCTTTTCTGTTGTAAGACATGTTTCCCTTCAAGTTCATATTTTTCGTAGATTATTCCCTTCGTTGTTTATTCATTTCCTGACTTTGAGGAAAAGTTGAAAGAAGTTTGCAAATTTCAAAAACAGATTGCAACTCCTTAGCGTTTTTTAAAGAAATCATTGTTCTAAATAAAAATGACTTTCTTTAACAGTGACAAAGAACTGCACTAATGTATATAATTATTAACACTCTGCAAATCAGTGAAATTCACGATAAATAATTTATTAACACAAAAGTGATCATTTTTGTGATGTAGCATAACAGAGATTTAGGAATAGTAAATGGCCGGTTACCGAAATAGATAATTATGAGATTTAACAAATTAGTGGAATCCCTGTTAAATGATCATCTGTGAAGAAAAAGTGATTATATTTGTGATACAGTATAAAAAGGTTTAGAAGTAATAAAGAAAGTATTTAATTTTAATGTTCCTGTGGTAAAACTTTATTAAATGTATGATAAATGATCAGAAATTATGATAAATAAGTGTAACGATGTGTTTTGTTATTGAGGAATAAATACGCTGAAACATAAAGCAGTTTACTTTCTATTAGATAAGCGAAAAGGCAGCCTTTTTAATGTCTAATTTTTGGAGACATAAGTCCTTTATAGGAGAGTATACAGGCGAGAGTACTAAAGTTGAGAAGCCCTTGAATCTGCTAACGACGCAATCGTATACGGCGTCGCCTGTTTTCTGACAAAACGGATATTTTCGCCAATTTTCAGTTATTTGACCTAAAAATTCCCGGAAATCTTCCTCCAATAATAAGGAACAAATGTCTCACTGGAAGTTGTTTCAACTTTGAAGCTCACTTGATACTTTTCTTCCTCGAATCTAAGAAAAAGTGCTTGCCGTCAGGTCTCCATTTGCAATTAATTATTATTAAACGATTATAACTCCTGAAAATATAAACAGAGCTAATTGGGGTTTGATACGTTTTCTTAGGGTCCTAAAAAAGAAGATCAGTTTGTTAACCAGCCATACTTGACAAATGGTTCTGGTTTTATCCATCGAGAGTGCTACCGAAAATATTTAAATTCGAATTCGTTGCAAAGCGACGCCAGATATTTGAAAACTTTACTTTGAAAAATTGTAGCTTTTTAAAAGCCCTACAGATTTCATCTTAGCCGATTTTCGATAGGACCCGTGATTTTGATTTTGACCATGAAACATTTGATTGAAAAATCAAAAATTTAATTTTCAACTTAATCCCGGACTGCCAATTGTAGCATCGTAATTGACCTAAAAATTGTCTCATAAACATTTTTTGATAGTACTTGTGGTTTCAATCTCCTTAATAGCAGTTGTTCCCATGGGGAAACTGCGGTGATTTTCCTACTTCATTTTTTATCTATATATAAAAAATGTAATTTTTAATAAGAGTCTTTTTGATAATAGAAATATAAGTTGACAGATTCTGGATGCATGCTTATATAATCGAAAATCTAATCACTATCTAATTTTTAATTACCACGTATATCATTTGGTATTGATATTTTGAAGATCTACTTTCTCCACTGTAGGCAGAGAGCATTGGTAAAGCTTCGGAATGGAAGAAAACCCAATGTTACACTATGATAGGCACCCATAAAAAAGGACGTTTTATTTATAGTAATCCAGACCACCATAAGTTTATATGTTTTTGAAATCCCTGGATCCGAATCTGGTGTCAGATATAATCACATTCAAGTATGAGGTTCAACCTTTATTCTGAGAACTGTTAGAAGTTTCTAGAACGTCAGGCTAGCAGTCGCACCCTATGCTAATTTATGGAAATAGCCAAATAGGCTCATTTGCTCGTAAACCAAACGTTAGAGCGCAAAATACTAGATTTCGATTGAGCGACCCTGAAATCATAAGGGTGAGATAGACTGGTTTAGTGTATATATCATTTTCGTTTTCTGAGCTTTCCTGTTCTGGGGGCGAGTGGAGAGCTGTCACCGTCATGACGCGAATCCCTAACCGTAGCATCAATCTTTCATAACGATTCATGAGCGTTTTGTGGAGTGTTTTGCAGTTCTTTTTTGACAGTTTTGTATTCTATGGGTTGAAGTAAAATGAAGTAGCGTACAAGGAACCACTTTTTTCAGCTTTGATTTAGGAATGGATATTGCTATTGCTTTATGAGTTTAGGTTTAGGCTCTCACACAGGTGTCAGTGGGGTTTGGGCAGTGTAAGAATTTTACGACGCTATGCTTGTCACTAGAGTTTTACCCTCAACAGAATGAATATATACTGTCTAAATTTCTTGAAGTGGGATCCACATCTTGCCTAAGTTAAACCTCATCCAACTCAATTGAGGTAAACTTCCACCTTTTGTTAGAGTGACGACTCTGATGAAATATAGCCGTCGCTCCAATTTCGAGTAAAATAATGCAAAATAAATTGATGTAACCGAACAGTTAGTTTGCTGTGAACCAACTAGAGCAGTAACCATAACCAAGCTGTTCGATTGCACCCATGAAACAATTCGGTTGCACCAACCAAACAGTTTGGTTGCAGTGACCGAACGTCATACAACCAAACGAGTTCGGTTGGTGCAAACCCTGCGTTGGGTCAGTCCATAAGCAACCGAACACTTCGGTTGGGAGAACCTAATTTCTGGTTATGGCAACCAAAACTTTCTTTGCGTGTAAGAGCCTCGACTCTGATTTGGGCACCATTCAAAGAAAAAATAATATTTTCTAATTCAATAAGTGAAAAGTTTTGAACTCTGTGGCCGGTTCCCAGTGCTAGCAATATGATCAACTTTCCAGTTAATTTTTGAAGATCAAGAGACTCAAGTGGGTACCAGGTAGTGATCGTGGCTAGAACTGGAGGAACATCCCACGTTTTTGAATACTTGGGCCGTGAAGGTTTCAATCTATAAACGCCTTCAAAGAAACGCTGCATTTCCTTATCCGAAATGCTGTCTTCTAAAATCAAAGAAATCGCTGGTCTAGCAGTATTTATGTTGCATAAGAAGCTCCGTTGTTGAATTTTGGAGTAACTAAATGCAGCACTGTTTCCATATTTTGACAACACGGATTTAGATCCTTAGCTTGGCAAAAATTACACTAATCTCTTAGAGAGCTATCATACTGCTTAACGGTGGCGTCTGATAATGACGCTATCATGCTCACTAATGATTCTTATGAAAGGTTCTTTCTGCTTTCCCTGATAAGAGTCCTGCAGCCAGGGAAAGTACGGACGCCAGTGGGTGTTGTCGAATCCTGCTAGGAGACAGAAGAAGACATGATTTGAGGATGAAAATTATAGGCTCCGATACAAGCATCGACCGGAACAGTGGAAACCACGGCTGTGAGGACCAAAAGGGTACGACTACGATGCCAAAAGCTCGATCTGTTGATATCTTTTTTAAGACTCTTAAAATCATAGAAAAGGTCGGGAAAGCGTAAAAGAATCTATTAGACCATGAAATCGTAAATGCATCTATTGCCAGAGCTCTGGGGTCATTTTCCCAAGAGCAATATAATCTACATTTTGAATTTAATTTGGAGGAGAATAAATCGATTTCCGATTCTGAGAACCTTGATACAATCCTTTGGGAAGCATAATCTGCCAATTCCCACTCCGTATCTAGATTTTTAATCAACACGAAGCAGAATTTCGCACTCGTGGAAGCCTTCAGCAAAGGTCCGCAACGCCCAAAAACCCGCTAATAACTCAAAACGATTTATGTGAATTAACTTTTCTTGCTCATTCCAAAACCCGTGAGCGCATTCCCTTTCGAAGAAAGCACCCCAACCAGTCATCGATGCATATGAGAAAATTTATTTCATAAACTTGAATTGTCTGATTGGATTCATTGCTATAGGCAAACTTTTTTGCCACCAATGTAAATTTGTAAAAATGGACTCAGGAATTTCTATACGCTCATTATAGCTCCCATTTCCGAGAAGAAGTGCTAAAAATTTAACCCTTTACAAACTTTTTGTATGCATCATACCGTAATCCACAGCTGGACAGCTTGCAACAAGACGCCCTATTACTTGCGCAAATTCTCTTATGAAACAATTTCGTGTCTTCCATAGATTGTCTATCAAAGAACCTGAATTCTTACTATTTTCTGCAGGAAGTTCTATTGAGAGAGTCATTGAATTTAAATTAAACCTTAAAAAGGGACATTTCTTCTCAGGTATCAGATGACTTTCCTTATAGTTGATTAGAAAGCCAAGTGAATTAAAAAAATGTATGGTATTTTTTTGATTTACTGAACAAGCCTCCAGAGAGTTGCCTAAAAGCAAGAAATCGTCCAAATAGACAACTGAAAAGAAACCTTTACTTCTCAAAATATTGAAAACAGGTTTCAAAACCTCTGTGAAAACATAAGGACTTATGTTAAGAGCAAACGGTAAACAGGTGAATTCATAAAGATTTCCTTGGAAACGAAATCTTAGAAACTTCCTGTACTTCTTGTCGATCGGTTCAAGGAAGTAAGCGTCTCTCAGATCTGAGTGACACGTATAACAGTTCTTTTCTAAAAGTTTGGAAGCTTTTCGAAGGTCTTCAATTTTGAAATGCGGTACCACTATAAACTCATTAAGCTTCTTTAAGTTAAATATGAAACGTTTAGTCCCATCCGGTTTATCGACAAGAAAATAAGATGAAAGAAATTCACCTTCTTGTGAAATGCAAGGATTTATAGCTTTAATTTTAAATAATTTAGTAATTTCTAGATTCCAAGTCGCAGCTTCTGCCTGCGTCCATTCTGGAATGAATGGTGGATGAGATTGAATTGGCTTCTGAACGAACGGAGTCTTAAACCCTTTTACATACTCTACTTCCTGTAGTAATGATTCGTTGGTCTGGAATTCTTCGTCGAAGCTGGATAATACGGACGCCGGTGGGATGTCGGGACTGACCTCCATCTCTTCTGATTCGAAGGGTACCATGGAGACTTGAACTTGTTGCTCATCTGCGACGTCTCGCGATATCTTGCCTATGAGCTCTTCGCGTTCAAAGAACTAGCAGGTCGTTAGAAGGGCTTACTTGGTCCGCTATTAGGTTTCATATCCTTGCCAATGTTCTCCATATCTTTTGCATCCTTGATTTTTTCACTCAGTTTTTCTCCAAAGAGAAAAGTGACACTTTCAGATTTGTCCAGAATTGCCTTGACTGACTTACTGAATCCTGGCGATATAAACGCTCGTCTTGCAATGTTCTGATCGTGATGCAAGCCTGTTATAAGTTTACCTGCATCAGATAAAAGTTCTAAAAGATTTAGATGATTTAGTTCCTCCTCTCCCAGTAAACTTGAAATCGCCGTACCTAATGCCGACAATGCAGAACCTGCCTGGCGTTTTGTGTCTTGAAAGTGCCCATCCCTTTTCAATGCTACCTCACTCAGCAGTGACAACTTAATTTCAGGATTCAGCTGCGGGGGATCTAGAAAACAATTCCCCATTCGCCGGTATTTCTTGAGCAAATTCTCTTTATTATCACTATCTAGACCCGACTTGAGCCAATATTGCCACCAAGGGACTAACTCTGGATGAAGCTGGAGCTCTTGGGGTTCCGTTGCAGATGGATCTTCAGCCAGAATGTCAATTTTTTTAGGTTTTTGTAATCCCGATTTATTAGCAACTTCCGAAGAAAGATCTTTGGCAGTATTCTTCTCGACAGAATCGTCGTTAGACTTCGAGAGGTCGCAAGGTAATGGTTGCTCTGTGTCCGGCCCAACCTCTCTTTTTGACGTATCTGAAAATTTTTTCCCGATCTGGATTAGTTTTGTACTTGTGCACAAGCTCACCAGTCGATGAAATCGGCAATCTCTCACCTTTTGAATGAGCTTAGCCGTTTTGCGTATTTTTTTATTCACTTACCCTTGTGGAAAACCGGTGAACGACACTGACGTTCTCTCAAATATTCAATCAATTGATTCTCAGGTCGTCTTATATGAGACATTCTCGGGATTCTGGATCGCCTTGCACTTCTTGATCGCCTCGGGCTTTTAGACCTCCCCGGGTACCTAGATCTTCACGGGCTCCTAGCTCTTTTAGATCTCCTAGGAATTCCTGGGCTTCTAGATTTTCTCTGGCTTCTAAACCTTCGTGGACTCCTAGATCTCGATCTCGAAGATGAATAATTTCTAGACGAAGCTCTAGAACTTCCGGAGAACGACGAAGACGTACTATCATGACGATCTCTCTAATTTCCCGTTTTAAACTTTTCACTTTACGTAACAAATAGTCAATATCTTTATATCTTTTCGAACTATACTCCCTTTCTCGCGATTCACCCATTATTTTCTGAATGTCAAACCAAATTTTTAACTCTGAACTGCGACGCCATTCAGCACAAAAAAACGAATGAGTGCAGAGAGACTTTTTGGGAGCGCTATAGTTTTTTCCATTGACTCTGAAGTGTGATGCCATTTAGTGGAGATAAATGAAACTACAACTGTAATCTGCACTTATGTTTTGTTGATCAATCAAAATTTCTAAAATGTTAACTCATAGTAATTAATCGTCATAAATGACGATTATCTAATGCTTTTATGGGACAATAGTACAGAAACGGTTCTCATTGGACAATTATTTAGGTTACTAGATAGCAAGAGAGAAGTCCGACACTCTGGGATTTCCATTCCGGTGCAAAATATCCAACCGGGACTCAAATATGCTGATATGTTGATTGGTAAATATAACCGATAATCTTTACCGTGACTTCCTTGTCTTTCCAACATATGTCAAGCATAGCTACTCGACCGAAATTTTATAAGTTTTGTCTATATTTGGTAATACATTATTATCTGTCTTATAGTTAACCACTATGCCGACTGTAGCGCGTGTATTATAAGTTGACAAATGCTTGAGTGGGGCCCGAGTTAAGTCAATGTACATCTGACTGTAATTACCACTTGTTTCCCTAATCAGTTTCTAAATTGCGTCCAGACATAATTTGAAGAAATGAGAATGTAACATTTGTGTCCATTTACTTCTTTCCTCTTTTTAGTATTTCTGATAAAGAGGGCATTTATACACAGACAACCAAAGAGTTAACGTTTCAATAAACATAATAGCAGAAAAATATGTTAATTGATTCGCCCTGTTAATTGAAAACATACGCAACGTGACACAGTCATTGTTGACCTGAAAATTTAGAGAACCTAAATCGCCAGAAAAGCGAAGCGAAGCGATGTGTGTGTGTGTCTGTGTGTGTGTTGGTGGATGTCAATCCGAGTCATCATTTCGCTAGAAACTTTCGAATAAAAATAGCATCAAACGAAAAAAAGAGGAGACTGAAGATACTCCGGAAAAAAATCAAAATGTTATGTTAGTAGATTAGGAAAATGGGGAAAGTGGTGAAAAAATTCCTGATTCACATGGAAGCAACAGAGAGCGTGTTGAAACCTGACGATGCAAAGATTGCCATACTACTCCACTCAATTTGAGATGAGGACCAGGTAATTTATGACACATGTTGCTTGATTCGGTATTCATACAATTATCATATCAGATAAAAGATTACAATTCAACAGCAGGAAATAATTTGCTAAGCGGTGGAACTTTAAGCACATAATGTCAAGTCCACGTTACCCACAAAGTAGAGGCCTTGTTGAGAGACACATTCAAACAATAAGAAGAACTCTCGAAAAAGATCTAAGTGACGGATAATAGGTTTAAGAAAGAAACTGACAATATTAAAAAGAACTGAAGAAATCTTCTAACAAGAAAAACAGACTTTACTTAAGGAAAGGGGTAAATAGAAGTTTTGTTTCTAATCCATAAATAACTAGTTACATCAAATAATCGTGAATTGCCATTTCGAGAATCACCCGTTAACGGGCAGAATGAAAAATAGGATTGTGTAGACACTAGAATTCAGTCTTTATAGACCCCTGGGTTAGAAGAAAATGTACACTTGCAAACAAATGAAATTTAGACCGATTGTTAGAAAATCAGGTGGAAATGCAAAACCGTCGAACTTCTTGAAAAGATTTTGTAACTAAGTAATATTATTGAGTTTCTTCTTAAATTTCTCTTCATCGATTTCATGTTTCTTTGAAAAAGATGGAAGATGTCATACATGTAATATGTAATCTACACAGTATGGTAGGTGCTGCCGCTGTAATCAAGTTATGCAAAGTAATATAGGTTCCCATATAGGAATACGCGGTCGATTCCTATCAAGAACACTACACAAAAACCCTCTTGAAAATCCGCGTGGGATCCCTCGCATGATATTTCGTATGCAAGATCCCATATTAAACCCTACATGAAATCCTCTCGGGACCCCTTCCTTACAATATCCTACCCTGAATCCTACACGAAAACCTAGATGAAATCCTCTCGGGATCCCTGCCTCGAAACCTACATTAAATCCCATGTAGAAATATATGTTAAACCCCCGCTACCTCTTTCAACTAAAACTGAAAAACTGTTCAACATGGGCGAGGTAGAACTTCACTGAATGAGAGAGATAAAAACCTAGGAAATATTTTCAAGGAAATCTCACAGGGGGTTTCATGTAGGATTTGATATAAAAAATATTGATGGGAGGATGTAGCAAGGGTTCAACATTGATTTTTATGCAGGATTTAATGTAGAAAATTTCAAGGCAGGGATCCGGAGAGGGTTCCGTCTAGGTTTTCGTTTGGGATTCGAGGTAGGAAATTGTGAGAAATGGATCCCGAAAGGATTTCATGTAGGTTTTTACATGGGATTCTACATACGGAATATCATGTAATGGATCCCACGAGGATTCTTAGGTGAGTTTTGTGTGGGATTTTTGACGAGAATCGGCCAGGGAAATAGCGTAAGAAAATAAATAGGAATCTACATAGGATCCCATGTAGGGTCCTATATAGGTTCTTATGCATGTTCCCACATGGAATCCCAAGTAGCATCCTACCCCAATTCGGTTCCCAGAATTCTCATACGATTTTGTATAGAAATCCACATTGATTCCTGTCTAGGAACCTATTGGGGTCCATAGCTATATAATACTATACAATATTTTCATTGGTTCATCCTGTTAACCAAAAACATACTCAACTTCCAGTAGATTAATATTATAAACAATCATCAGGATGTCAAGGGGATAATAATTGATGACCCTCAGAGGCTTTGGCAACTTTGTATTAAAACTGGCCTGCAAGACCAAAAATTATGTCTTGCTTGCAGCCACGAGAGGTACATAGGATTATGTATTGATCATGTCTTAGCTATGCCTTTGTTCAAAACTCAGCCGTTAAGCGCCGTAGTGCAGAAAAAAATTGATTTGAAACAATAAAACATGTCTGTTGTGTCGAATTTTTTCAACCAAAAAGCGCCGTAGTGCAAAAAAAATTAATTCGAAACAATACAACATGTTTGTTCTGTCAAATTTTTTTTCGCAATTTTGGGCAATAATGGTGAGAAACACGTTTTCAGGAAACATACAGTTTTATATTGTCAAGTGAATTTATTGTGCACCAAATCTCTATGGTTTCTTCAATCAACCAGGAAACAACAGCAACAAAAAACTATCTTCAAAATAATCAAAATTAAAGGTTAAGTGATGATCTCACATAGCACACTCTTCGAGAAAACCTGGTATCTTCTTGGGACTTGGTCCTAGTGGCTGGAAGACAAAACCAGGTCTGTCCTGGGTTTAGCCCTATATTTACGCCTAGGTTGAATTATAGGTTCATGCCCCGCCCCCCTGAATTTGGTTATTTTTGAGGAAAATTAGATTAAATATCAAGTGAAATAGAAAAATAATGTAGTATTTTTAACACAAATAACATTCATCAAAGAATCTAGTTCACAACTTCTAATTCACTGAAATGTTAAAAAAGGCACAGCATCATGTTAAAGTAATGAATAAGTTTCGTACGTACTTCTTCAATCTTCTGACAGACTTTCGGTCACCCTAGGCTACGTATACCGATATTTCAGTACAAATAACTGGATTTTTCGGCAAGAATAGCGTGACCTGTGGAGAAAGCTGTTTGGGCCTTAACTATACGGTACCTACTAATAATAGTCGCATTTTTTTGGTATACGCAGACCTCTCCTATTTTGGGCAATAAAAAATATTCAAAGCTAGCAAATACATGTTATCTGAGACATTATTGGAAGTTACAGATGTAATAATTAGTTTCTGTAAATCTCTTGCTCATCTTTATTCCTTAGCTTTGCTTTGTGAAATGAAACTTTAGAGTTCAATTTCACGAATTACATTTACGATGTAGGACTTAGGTCCTACATCGTAAATTTAATAAAACGTGACTATGATGTGTACAACACCAGACTAAAGCCATACATGTTAACTGCTATTAGTCATTGAAATACAATGTATGTGTATTAGTTTATACTTTTACACTGTCTATTAGAAGTCCCTATGATTAATCGTAAAATGTTACATATGAGTCCATTTGAACATGTAAAGAATCCTTTTAAAAAAATTTTCCAATATAATCATGGATCCACTTTTAATAATCAACTAATTCAAAATATGTTATATGATAAGTCCCATAGATCAATATATAAATAATTATTATTATTGAAACCTTATACTATAGACAAAAAAAGTATATGTGACGTTGCAATACGAAGTAGACTTATGGCTGAAGTCAACAATTTATTCGTAGATATAGGGACTTTTGCTCGCCTTAAAGTTTTGTTTCCTTACGAACTTTTTATAGGCACAGAATTATTCAAAGACTTACACAGCATAAGTGTAAGTTATTTTTATAACTCTGGAAATGATTTTTCAATTTTCATCATAATGAATTGATATCTCTACGATTTGATACACGCTAAATCCGGGAAAAAAAGTTTTACGATGGTGCCTGTTTGTTGTTACTATCGACGCAATTCTCGTTGTTTGTATAATGAATAAAGTGATTGCCTATTTGTTGGTGAGATGCAGAGTTTTCTTTTCAATCATAAAAAATATTCCTTTTAAATATTAAAATTGTATTCTTGCAAAAACGACACAAAAAACAATAAAAAGTTGAGTTGTGTCGAAGTTTTTTGCCCAGATTAGATCTACAAATTTGTTTTCAACTATTTTCTGTGAAGATCATTTTTTTTGATTGTGCAAGCAGATCATTACAGAACACAGAAAAAAGACAAATTATATGATACAATAAATAAATGCTCAATTGCAAAACTGCTTATTTTAAACAGAAGCATAATACCTGTACATGAGTATATAAGTACCTGTATATGAGTTAATATAATACATAGTCTCATAGCCACCATGTTTTGCAGAATTTTTTACACCAAATACCTAACTCTAGCATCCGTCCACACTTTATACAATATCATACGTCCATTCTTTAATACTGTTACCGCTTGCTCGCTCTCTTTGTCTTGCCTTCCTCGTTTCGCCTCGCACGCATGTTCCTACATTTCGCCCGCCTCGCATTGCCAAACTCTGCCTCCGCGGTTCCTATCTATCTGTCATCTACTGTGGCTTATTTACTATTCATTATCTACTATTCACATTATTTACATTTATCTTACATCTAGTTCCTCTCCTCCTTACACATCTATCTCCATTCCTTCTCCTCCTTCCTTCTCTTCCTCTCCGTCTTACCCAACACCTCCTTCGCCCATGCAATCGCCCTTTTTCATGCAGTATTATTGCCATGCTAATTCCACTCCTTTCCACCTCGCATTTTTCCAACTAGTGTTCTACCTTTGCATACCCCTTTCCATACAACTCCCACATGCTCTTCTCCTGCGGCAGCCAGAACCCTTCATGCTTCCACATCTCATTCTCACTATTATCTCCTGGTATTCTTTCTCTCCTTTCACGTAGAAATATCGTACTCTCTCCATTGGCATAATCCACCCATATTTCTCATAATAGCTTGACCCTCATCCTTTCCTCCCCTTATACCTTCTCTCCTTCCATGCCATTCCTCTTAACCTTCTCATGCACCTTTCTCCACCCCTCGTGACTTTTTCTCACTTCGTCCTCAACCTCTGTCTTTCCCTCTTTCCTCCTGACCTCCCTCTCCCACTAATACTCCCTCAGCAGCGTACTTCATCTCTCTTCCAGGAATTTCCCCTCATACTTACGGCTACCTGTCAAAATTTTCAAACTTATTCTCCCTGTCTCCCCCCTCACAATATAACTAGGTGTATTTCTGTCCAACCCTAGTGTCCATCTGATATACCTTTCCTGATCCCTATTTATCCCATAACTTTCCTTCAATCCCCACATTTCTACTCCATACATGATAGCACGCTCATCACAAAGGAGTTGAACAGCTTCATCCTCCTTTCAAAGTCATCTGCAATCAACCTCTTTTCCAATCCCCACACCTGTCTCATCACAATATTTTCCCTCTTTACCCTTTCCTTCATATGACTATTTACTTCTCTATTCCTCTGAAATAGAAAACCCAGGTACACAAACTCTTTCACCTCCTGCACCGCCGTCCCCTTCCATTTACAATGCCCTCTTTCATCCCTTCAACCTCCTCTTCTGAACACCATAACCCTAAACTTTTCTGCATTTAACTCTAACCGACACTCATCCAGGTACCTTCTCAACCCTTTCATCATCTCTTCCAATGCCTCCCCACTTTTTGCCAGCAACACTATGTCATCTGCATATCCAAGTGACCAAATTCTAACCGCTCCTACCCTCTTTCCCTTAACTACTCCTTCCTCTAGCTTCCTCTCCATGTCAGCGATTAAGATCGCAAAAAGCACCTTTCAGATCTACAAAAAACGCGTACTTTTCTGACCCTTTGTTCACTATTTCTCTATTCACCACATGCTGCAAAATATAAATATTGTCTATTATGCTTCTACTCGCTCTGAATCCCGACTGAGTCTCCGGCAATATGTTTTTCCTCTCGACAACATTCCGTAGCCTCTCCGCCAATACTATTGCGAACACTTTGTACGCCGATCTCTAACCCTTATCTTATACAGTGGCACTACCAGCTTCCCCCCCCCCCGCTCCTGTAAATCCCTCACCCCTCTATACCTTCTGAACTACCTCTTAAAGCCTGTCTCTAACAGCTGGTGTGCTGAAAATCCATGCTTCATTCTTCACCCAGCCTAAGCCTGCTGCATTCGACCTTCTTAATTTTTTAATTTGTAACGTCTCCTCGTCACTTAACTCTGACCCTCCTTCCTCTCTCATTCTTCTACTCCCTCATCTCTCTTCCGTTCGTCTGAGTCCTGAAATGATTCACACACACACACACACACACACACACACACACACACACACACACACACACAACTACCGAACCACTACACGCAATGACGTAAAACTGATCAAATTGAATTAATTTAAATTATTGAATTAAATTCTTAAGAGATCCCTCGAGACTGGCTTGAAGAAAAAACTTTCATCTACTCTATTTAATAAACATGAAGTTTTAAGGACGAATCGAATTAAAGATATTTTTGCTAAAATAAAATCGAAGTGTCTCGTCGTGCTGAATTTCGGGACAACTAGTAATTTTGCGCGCTTAGCTGGTTGTCCTGTATTTCAGGACGATTAGCCTATTTTCGCCATTGGGCTGGTCATCTCGAAAATAATGTATTTAATATAAATTTTACTCCTTTCTGGTGGATTAAAATAAGAAAAACTACTAGTCTTTGTTATACTCAGTAATTTTATCTTTGCTTTATTGTTCTTCAACGCTTAAATATTTATTTTGATGCTTGATATCCTTAGTCATTTGATATATGGTTTGCTTCATTGCTTTCATTTTCTGGCAATCTGAAGAACATTTATATGTTACTGCTTGTGTGAAGATTCGATTGACATAATCATTTGATAACATTTGCTTGGGCTGGAAATTGGGGTGCCCACTTGATGTGATTCGTCACTTTACTTCAATTAAAAATGTCGCATTTTGAACAAAATAGATGCATTTTTAGCTAAATAGTTGAATTTTCTACCCCATAAAAACCATTCAACCAAGCTATCTGGTTTTGAACTAAAAAAGAATAAATCCCATGAAAAATATCATAGTTGATAATTTCCCCGAAAAAGATATTTGTTTTAAATGAAAAGTACTTGAACTGAATCATAAAGACAGAATTTTGAACAAAACTGTTAAAGCATCAACCAAACAGATGCATTTCAAGGCTACAAAGACGAATTTCCTACAGAACTGTTAAATTTCCAACCAAATTGTGAAGTTCTAACTAACACAGAATAATTTTTCTCCAAACAGTTGCATTTTTTACTATTAAAGATTAATTTTTTCTAACCAAAAAGATAAATTTTCAACCAAGTAATTAAATTTCTTTTAATTTTTTTAAATTAGATTGTCAAACAAAAAAGATAAATTTTTGACAAAATTATTGAGTTTTCAATAAAATAAGATACTTCTCAACCAAGGAGAGAAACTTCCAAGAAAATGTTGACTTTTATACCAAAAAAATTTCTCAGTCAATAAAGAATAAAAATTTCGACCAAGTTGTTTGATTTTCATGCCAAAGAGACTAATTTCTCATATGAAGTTGGTAGAAAGTGGAAGGCACACCTGTGATTGATCACAGAAATAATGTAGATCACATACTTCTCCCTTTTCCCAAGTCTCGTGGGGGCACCCCTATGACTAGTACTAGTAAGTCTATATACCTTAACATAGGCGTAAGATTTTGCCGACTCACCCCCCTCCCCCTCAAGCGCCTTACGTAATTTGCACGCGTCCCTTAGTAAGCCTAACGAAGTAGGTTCAAAAAAAAAAAGGATTTTTTGATCCGGAGCATATTTTTCGGATTGAAGCCTTTCGAACGCACCGAAATAGGTTGAAGTCATGGGGAATTTCATAAATTTTACGTAACAATGATTTATCTTGATGTCAGTTCACTACAAGAGGCTGTAGACTTGACACGAGCGAACGATGTCTTCCGGGAGAGGTTCACGAGAGCCGCCATTTTGAGGCCGTCATATCGAAGTAAGAAAAAAAAATTGTTCTGCCTTCCACAAAGAAGACTCAATAAAATAATCAAAACCGGAAGTTTATAGGTCTTTCCTTTATCTCATAATAAATCATCAAACTTTGTTTCATTTTTGGCTAAAAAGACCAGAACTTCCCCTTAAGGCAACAAATCCCTAATTTTACGTTTTATTCCAAATTGATGTTTAAATTATGTAAATGGAGGAAATCAATCAGGTTTGTTGGCTTTGTCGCGTTACAGGTTCAAAATCACCCTCTCTCATTTATATAGAACTTCAACAACTTGTTCATTTCTAGTCAGTTTGTTTCAGCTTGTTAGTCAAGTTGGGCCTCTTAGTTTCGGATTGGTAATTAAACCTTCTGCAGGTGATATATTCAGGTATTCTGCCGAAGTTTTCCGCCATCTCAAACTGGAGTTTGATGAGTAAGTGACTGAAAAAATGTAGTTGGTTAGTTTTGTGATGTTATACGTCTAAAATCACTCTCCTCCTCTATTCAGAACTTCATCAAGACTTCTTCAGGTAATAAATGAAGGTGTTCTGAAGAAGATAAAGGTCCAAAACCCCGGTCTCTACTCAATTCAGAACTTCATGGACAAGTTTCGGTTAAGTAACTGAGCCGTCTTCAGGCAATGAATTCAGGTGTTTGGCCGAAGTTATTAGCCGTCAAATCTTATCTACTAGTTTTTTTCTAGAGCCATTCTTCCATTCTGAAATGGCAGAAAACTTCGGCGGAGCACCTGCATCTACTGCCTGAAGAGGATTCAATTACTAAGTCAAAATTTGTCGATAAAGTTCTAAATAAAGGGTAGAGGGTAATTATGGACCAGCAACGCCACAAAGCCAACCAAAAAGATTTTTTTGGTCGCTTCATAACTAAACGGAAATCTATCGGTTTGAGTCAAAGGACGCGTTATTAGACCAATATTGTTCCACATTTTACAGTTGTTTTTTGCATTTATATTTGAGTGGAAAAAATAAAAACCTTTTTTCCAAATCAGCCTCATGGGATTTCTGAAAATCTAGTTGACTTTAAATAGAGAAAAATTGAAGTCGATGTGCAGGTACTCCGACGATAAAATGTACTTTGTTTCTGAGCGGCCAGGAAGAAGTGCTATTATGTATATATATATATATATATAAAAGCATTTGATTCAACTTCCCATAGACTTATCATCTGTCTTTTGAAAAGCTTGAAGGTTCATTCAGATATAGTAGGATGCAT
>WSXT02095332.1:0-11601 GCA_011762715.2 Neuroterus valhalla
CATCAATTTCCGTTTTGCACCCTTACTCAACATACGCCAGTGAATTAAAGCAACATCGTTATTGTTTTCTTCCTACAGATATTTCCGTTGACTCATGTCTTTTAAATTGCAAGTGTTTGAAATTTTCGAATAAAAAGTTGCTGTTTTCAATTAATGTTGTTTCAGTAACATTTTCCTCTGCTAATGCAGTTCTTAAATTTTTAGGTATCCATCCAAAACAACTTTCTTCTATTCTTTCATCAGAGGTCGATTCATGCAATTTTACTTTCACTGATGCATTCAACTTTTTCAATTGTTTATCTGTATTTCTTATCGTAGTGTCTAGAGTTAAAGGTGGGTAGCTGTGAGGATGGAGGAAAGCTACCGTCCGCCTACTTCACGAGAGCTTATCTGAAGCAGCTCTACATGTCTTTAATTAGTAACTTTATAAAATAGGTAGGGTTGAGAGAAAGGGCATCTTAGTGCATTAGTTGTTTCCAACATTATGGAAATATACTTCTCAGGTGTCAGGCATACAATATGGTATAGTGAAAGACACGGACCTCTTTGAAAAGCAAATCTATAATCTTCATCTGAACAACATTTACTAACCACAGCTCTTTTGTAGATCTCATGCTCATCCAAAATTTTTCATCGTAGAAGTGACTACCTCGCATACATATTTTGCGTCCTTTATATCTACTCATCTTTCAATGCGAATTCGCGTGTTTATACGACTCTTTGTATCTATTTGCTTTTGAGTCTCATTTGCACATTCCCACCATTCTTTCCCTGGTCTACGATCTCAACAAATTTCTCTTACTCTTGTCAATCTATGTCTCTTCTACACTACACTGTCTGACAACCCATTCATCACTGACTTTGTCCATAAGCGTTTGCCGCACATATTCCGCAGGAATCGAATGCACAAAATAATTTCAGAGATAAGAAATGTGAAAGACGAAATGAACCCACCAATGAACTTACCTACATCCAGAAAAATAGCGAACAAATTTTTGACACACAGTTTGGTCTCCTTACTATTGCGCCATGCATTGCACAGTGATAATGATTAGCGGAAAAAATTTAAATCACATAATGTTTAATACGGAGAACGTAGTGTAGAATCCACGCATCGTCCACAACCAGGGTCATTAGGTTTCATGAACTTGTAAGGTATCGTTGAGATCAAATTCTATAGGGTGAGCTCAAAAAAACATTCCTCTTACTCTTCCTATCAACATCATTTCCTTCATTTCTCGCGTTGTTAAAATCGTTCCGATGTCGAGCTATAAAGTTTCGTAGCACTGACTACTAATAAGCTGAGAGAGAAAAATTGTATGACCTTCGAATGGAAACTGTACAAGTTCATATTGTTCCTGGAAGTACCCGGCTCTTGTCGAGATTCTTCCTCATCGTTCTCGATCCAATGAGGTTGGATAATAGAAGTTCCTGATTCCAGACTAAAGAGTTGGTTTCAATCGAAATAATAACTCGATTTTTGTGGTTAAAGTCATCAAACTATATGTTTCAATATATTAAACGGTTTGTAGCCCTCCTGTTTAACATAAAGGGATAACTGAGTGGCGTTTGTGCTGAATATTGAAGCACCTGGAAAAAGTATGTTTCGGTAATCAAACACTTTTTCTTGAGCCTTAGTATTCAATTTAAGATATAACATTTGCATTGTATTGTATGGTGTAAGGAAATTTTATATATATATATTCTTTCATCTATTTTAACATATCCATTATTTCAAGCTAATTTATCAAAATTACCAGTGCTTATGAATATTCTATTTTTAACATTCTTTACAAAATATGGATGGAACTAATTTCTTATTGCATTGTTTCTTTAAATTTGCTCTCCTTGTACAGGAAATAGTTTCAGGTGGAAATCGTGTACCCAACAATACTTTTAGAAAAGTATTTTATAGATTCAAACAATTGCTTTATTTCATACAGATTTGAAAAATGCTCGTTCTATGTGAACTAAGTTTTTTTCTGAGTGCTTATTCCCAGGCGGACGGGGGGAACCTACAGGGATTCACTCCTGACCTTCAGGCTATACAGACTATTTCACCGTGCACGCCAAAATCTCTACTCCTAGTGACCGGCACTGCGCATCCTTATTTTCGCACATTTATTTTTTCCGGCTCCATAAAGCGTTCGGGTTTTCCTTCTTTATTTGCATGTTTAAGAGTCCGTCTTCTACGATGCACCACATGAGAGTTGACAGAAGACCTGACTGGAAGCATCTACTCATAGAGATGTTATAGTTAGAACAGATGAGCTATAGGCTGTTGTGTAAGTGAAAGTGTCTGCAAAAACTGAGGCAGAAATTTGCTGTCGTCTATATGTGTCCAATAGCGCACGTGTGCTGTATGCAAACCTCTTCTGTTTGCCTCTTTCTCTCGCACCAGTCTGATGCGCATGCTCGGTCACAGCATGTGTTAGACAGAGACAACAGCTATCGCGATCCTATCTATCTCTCTTTTCTAGCTGCCGGGTTTTATGCTGGCCTGTCTCCTCTATATATAAATAATCTTCGGGGCAGCATACTGACAATTCCGCTTACTATTGTGCTCGGTACTCCGCAGCTAGGAACCTTACAGCAGATTGAGCAGATGACATCTTGACTATCTAGAGGGGTGTGACTAAACGCTTAGACCTGAGACTGATGTTTCAATTCGGCCCAAGCGGAATGGAATGTATTTCCCACAGAGTACTCCGCTGGCAAGGCGTGATGTCTTTTTGTGCAACGGGGAAGCCTCCCTTCCCTGGCTTGAGTAAAAAACGAGTCTGCATGTGAACGCACATGGTAAAACAATAATAGCTCTGGATAGTTTTGTGTACGGAAGAAGACGCAGTCCAGATCCTTTTGTACGAGCTCTGGGAAGAGCCTGCCAGTAATCGAATATGTCTACCAGACTTTTAAACTGAAAAGCAGTTCCTGTAGTAGTCAGTATGAATATCTGTCTTCGTTTGCACAGTCACTTGCTTTTCCGGTCTAAGTTGGTCGAGAGGAGTCACGTTTCTGCAACCGACGAATCCAAATAACATAAGATTCCCAAAAAAGTCTTATTGGGAGTTACGATAAATCTTGTTAGTCGGCGGGCGATCTGTCATGACTTTTCTTTGATCAGCCCCCCGCATTCCACCTCCCTAAAAAAGCGATCTTAGTGGCTTCTACCTGAGAAAGATGTCGAACCTGGGGGCCCTGTATTTATAGAGCTTTTTGCATCTCAGAGCGATTTTTCTTTCTTAAGGAGAGCCCTGATACTTTGAACACTCAATGTTAATAGTATCTTCTTTGGATGATCAGAACTATTTATTCCAAAAACTGTTTCATTTTGTTTAATGGTCAAAGTGCCAAATTATAATAGTCCGTCAGCCAGCTGCAAAAAAGTATGATGATAATATAATGTATGCCAATGAGGTATTCAACATTTGCGCACATGGTGATTAATAAACAAGCAAAATCAGTGCGTCCCCATGAAACTTGTGGGGGAAAAATCAATTTTTTGTCGAAAAAAATTAATATCTTCTATAATACGATAGTATAACGTATGGCGATCACACTGAAAAAAATTTTGGTTGGCGGCTGTCTTCCTAGTAGGAACGCAGCGCCACCACGGCGGTCGGTGCAGCGGCCACACCACATTTGAGTGAGCAATAGTGTTAAACCGTGGCTGTGCCATCCTTATTGGAGCTACAGTTTTTCTTATGTTGGCATACAGCGTGCCCAATAACAGAGAGAATCGACACCAAGCTGTGAGTAAGCAGCGCTCTATGCATGTGGGGTAGCATCTCTATCACGTAAGCGAGCTGCTGACCCAAAATTTTTTTAGTGCACACTTCGCAATATTTTAACAAAGTGAACCATGAAGAAACAATCGGCATACGTGGAGGGTGGAACAACAATGAGATATTTTGTATTGCTTTTCAGGGTCTCAGCCGACCTTCACGATTGTCTAAGACTCGCGCTCTACGTATGCCGATCGTTTTTTTATGGTTTACTTTGTAAGAATATTGCGAAGTGTGATCAGCATACGTTATACTATCGTATCACAAAAGATATTGATTTTTTGCGACAAAAAGTTGATTTTGTCCAACACCCGCGATCGAAATGCGACTTCGGAGGCTCGTCTCGAGTGGACGAAGTTGTCGATTTCTCGGTTCATGACGTCACAGTGGTCGGAGTGAGTACTTTTTCCACTAGTGGTCAAAGTGAGTGAGAGAAATGTCATTAGCGTGGTTGAAGTGGTGAGGGCAGTCGATGCAGTAGATCCCTACAGTGGTGACATCTGGTGTTAACGATGCTTACTGCTCTCGGGTGCGGATCGGGGGCACCCCCCCTCCCCCGAAATTTTTGACTCTGCATTTCAGGTCAGTGCGGTTAACATGTGCATAAGGCGTACTTTTTTCACTCATTTTGAACCCCCCCAATATTTTTCTGGATCCGCCTCTGGCTGCTCTAATTGTACCATAAATCTTTAAAAGTAATAGATTTGTGATATAGAGAAATATTATTATTACAGATACATATTAAAATTTATTTTCAAAAATTGATTCTGTGATATTAGGATTTATTTATAAAAATTGGTTGCGTTCACAAAACTCCCAACGATCTCCTCAGCTGTATTTCTTTCGCGAGTTATTGAACAAAAGTGTGTGTGCACCGTGTGGAAGACGGCAATTCCAACCGTGTGATTGCCGCGCTCGCGTGACAAACTTCACACTCGTTGGGATCGCCTATTTCTCCCACTTGATGCACAATAAACTATTTACCAGACAAGTTCCATGGGGATGCACTGATTTTGCTTGTATATTAATCACCATGTGCGCAAATGCTGAATGCCTCATGAGCATATGTTATTTTGTCATCACACTTTTTGGTAGCGCGTTGACGGACTGTAATAGAAGTGTACCTCAATGTATAGCTGTCTTTAGGCTATGGCTTCTACTGCGTGCCTGAAGATGCGCGAGCTTCCTGTCTGTTTAAAGATGCTCAAGTTTTCTGCCTCTTCGTGAATTAGGAGTCTTTTTATTGAATACAAAAAAACATTTTGGAATGTAAGATTCTGGCTTCTGCCTATCATACAACTTCAAACTGTGTGCATGCGGCATATCTAATCATGTCACTGACATACATTTTGGTCTTTAGGAATAAGAAGGTAGTAATGCCAACACCAAACATTTGAATTTCGCAGCAAAAACTTTATCAATGTTGTAACTTTAGAGATTGAGAGTCCTAAGCTGCAGTGTTGAGTAATTTTGAGAAAAGCAAAGAACTTGCCTCCCTCCAGGCATGAAGTTTAAGATAGAAAAAGCACAAATTGAGCTAGACGAATGCTGGAAGAAATTCACATCTGCGATATTGACCAGCGTTGTCAACAAAATAACAGTGTATAACACAGCCACATAAAAAAAGTGTCGTGATCTGCGGACGCGACATATGTTTTCCTATGGATTTTGATGTGCTGAAACTGAACCGGGCAGATTTTTTTTTTATAAATCACTACACAGATTATTTATTTGTTACATTCACAGAGACAGGGGAAACTTTATGTACCACATTCTAGCGGAAGAAAGAGTTAGAAAGCTAATGATGGGAATGGAAGTGGCTAATGAGACAGGCTCTGAGTGATTCCCAGTGATCGTAAAATTGGGAGGAGAAGGTCGTAAATATTTCAGAGAGAAGAAGGGAGGAGGAAGGGTAAGAAAGAAGAACATGGGATGCTGGGAAATGGAAAAGTTGAAAGGACCGGTGAAAAAAAGAACAATATGAATCCAAAAGGCACAAAAGATGAAGAAATAGACAATTAAATGGTAGTAATGGAGGAGTGATTGAAAAGGTAGAAGAGGCTGTAAGACCAATAGGAGAGTGTGAGAGAATGGAGAGTCAACAAAAAGGTATTGTGGCAGGTAGGAAAGGGACAGGAGCAGATGAGGAGCTGATTAAAAGAATAAAAGAAATATTTGTAGAGACAAGGTTCAGAGTAAGGATGGGAAATGAGAAAGGAGAGGAATTTTAGGCAGGGAAAGGACTCAGGCAAGGTTGTAGTAGTTTCAGGAATATAAGGAAGAAAATAGAGAACAAGTGGAAGCTTAACGCAGCAACGGTTGAACTAGTAGAGGAATTACGTTACTTAGGGCTTTGGTATGAGTCAAGAGGGTGCAACGAACCGCAAGTAAGAAAGAGGTTGGAGTGCTCAAGTACAATAATGAGTCAATTTTTGGGCACAGGGAAGAGGGAGTTTAGGTTGATTGGAGAATGAGAATTTGGATGTTCGATGTGCTAGTATGGGCACTTGGGCAGACTTGTGCTATGGAATAGAAATTTGAGGTTGGAAGAAGCAAAAGAGAGTGGAAAGTCTTCACGAAAGATTCTTGAGATGGGTAAAATAAGTAGAGAAACGAGAACACCTGACAAATATAATAAACTAGCTGTCAGCAAATGTATTTGCTTCCATGTAAAAGGAAGCTACGTAATGGTAACAATTTTATGTTTCAAACGAAATTTTTTCCATTTCTTTCAATAGCCGATCAATTCTTCCCGAACTAGTAAATTTTGTACGTTCTTGCATAATTACGA
The DNA here is from genome assembly GCA_011762715.2 of Neuroterus valhalla. NCBI lineage: Eukaryota > Metazoa > Arthropoda > Insecta > Hymenoptera > Cynipidae > Neuroterus > Neuroterus valhalla. The sequence goes on from WSXT02095332.1 coordinate 6,577, forward strand.
ATTATGTGTTCGATACCTAGCCCACATTTCAATAAAATATTTAATGAAATTAATTATATTAATATCAGAGGGCAATTGATTCGTCTCGAACCAAGTAATTTTTAAGGTTTTTGCATCAACTTTGCCTTAAACAAATTTTACTATAAGAAAACAATTTTTCAAATACTATAAATTATCATAACTTCCTTATACCGACGGCAGTAGCTGCGTGGTAATTCTCGACTTGGGCGGGATCTCGAATGTCAAGCATGAATGGGCGCGGTTAGCGATCGGGCAGATGACCGTTCGGGATTCTCGGTTAGTCGTTTTTCGTTAACAGTTTTCCTCTCCTCTGACCAAATGTTCAAGCTCATGCGAGCGTTTTGAATAAAAATCCGGCTGCAGACGGTAGGGGTTCCAGAGATTAAAAATCCCACTGGATTGAGCACGTCAGGCATTGCTTGGAGGTTCATATGAGAGTTGGGGTTATTGGGGATTTTGGGTAGGGATATGAGTCGAAGGGTTCAATGTCTGACGATCTCCTGTAGGAGGGGAGAATATAGATATGTAAAAACCCAAAAAGGGTATACATGGAGTGAAGAATCTAAATCCAAAATCTAATCATAACTTCCTTACTTTTTGATGAAACTTGTTAATATAATAGTTCAATTTATACGTTTCGAGCGAAGGAATCTTTAATATACTTGCATAAACTGTGAAATCTATTGATGGAAAAAGTTTTACTATGAGAAACCCATTTTGCAAATAACTGAAAGTACATTTAAAAAAATGTAATACAAATTTTCAGAAATCCTAATGTCAGTTATGAGACATTAGTAATCCAAATAAGCCTACCAAATATTACTGGATTATCTGCAACGGTCTTCAAGTTATCCTGTTCACAAAAAAGTGTGACATCCACACATCCACACGCACACACACATCCGGACAATTGTATTCAACACTATAATAGACGCTTTTAAAAGAGGGACTTTCAGCCTAATCAAATGAAAATCTTTCCAAACATTGTTGCCATTACAAAACTTTCTCTATGAGGAAGCAAAAAAGGAGAGTAAATGGAATAGAGCGCCAAGGTATAGAATGGGGGAGAGAATGAAAGCATTTTGATCCTGGATGGTCGAACAAGTACAAATGTGTACATTTTGTGGTGATGAAATGGATTCATGGGAACATGTGTTGGACGTGTGTACTGGAGAGGGAGAGGAAGGCAGAACTGCGAGTGATTGTGTGAGACGAATACTGGATGAAAGTGGTCAAGGAGTACAATGGATGAGGAGACTGGAAGAACTGAGGGAAGAAAAAACCAAGGGTTAGCTCGGATGAAAAGGCGTTAGAGAAATAAAGTAAAAAGTCGAGATATCTATGAAATTGAGGGGTGGTGAGAGGAAACGGAAGTCCTGGAAGCTATGCTCGATCATGCGAACTTAGTATGTAAATAATAGCGATTAGCCGCAAAAGTAGATTTTAAGCGTTATAATTAAGTTAGATTTAGTAGTTTGAACCACTAATGTAACATATTGTAAAGGGAACGGAGGGTCTCAAACCCGTAAAAGGGAAGAGATTAAATATACATACATATAATTTATTTATTTGCTGCCCTCTGGTCACCGCTGGTGACCGGTTCGTTTTTTGTTTCATAATGTTTTTACCAGAATAGTAAAGTTTGATCTGAATTGCAAAATGCATTTTGTTTTATTATTAGGCTACATTTGTTTGACGTTATTTTTGCAATTAGGAAGGAAAGAGTTATGTGATATATCCTTCTATCCGATTTAGTCCCATTTCTTATAATTATAATATCAGGGGATCATTCGTCTTTATAGGCAGGAAAACAAATTGCAGATAAGATTACTCTTATATCCATACCTTACCTTTCCGAAAGCATTGATGAAAAGCTTTAATATTTGACGAGATGAAGGAGAATAGTGACACTATAAATCTAGAACCAGGACACGTTTCTGTCGATTGAAGCGTGAAAGAAGGAAGTAATATATTTACGCGACAGCTGTGATGAAATCGGAAACGCTGGGAATTTAATACAAGATTTTGAGCTTCCGGAGATGAGACGCTAAAACTTGACAAGAAATTACGAAGGATTTCCGGGGTGAGAAATCCCAGAAGCGTGACTCTCTCGTCCAGGATGTAATCTTGTACGAACAACCCCCCATAGAGACCCACTACTGTCTTGTGAAAATTACGAAATGGCCGGAGAGTTCCATTTCATATCATGAGTTATCACTGTTCCCTTCCATTGAATTTTTATACTAAACTTCAATCTTTTTCCTGAATTGAATTATTCGCCTTGTAGTGTTTTTCCTTCAAACAAAATATTTACTTAATTAGATGAAATACAATCAAAAATAATCTTAAAATTACTTTCTCCGGGCACAGGCATACAAGACTCGCATTTTGTCGCCTTTGGTGCATCTAAAAACCAGTATTACTTACCTCCCAGTTGGAGCATGAAGTATTTTCAGAACAGTTGCGAAATGAGTTACGCATAAAATGACACTTTATTTTCGGAAAGAATAAAATTCGAAACGCAAATTCTTATGCAAGTACCTGAAAAATCACCTTTGCCTGAAATATATCATTAATGATCATGCCACACACACATACTACTATTTTTCACTATAGACCTGAAGAGTCACTTCTTGCAGCTTGTTTTAGGTCGTTAAAGTAGCACCTAATAAAACCCGTATTTTTACGGCAGATCTAGAGCGCATACTTCCTTAAACTGCGCATCAAAACTACCTTATATTTAATTCAAGAGTATGAATATGTTTCAGGGCTGGCTTTAGCTCAGATTCGAGCATTATCTAAAGCTCGGGAAAAAACATCTAAACCTTTCGGACTATCTTCAACTATTGGGTACTTAAGAATGCCCATGATAAATTAAGATTCAGTCAGTCATAGAATGATGATTTTTATTTTCTAATCTTATGTCTTACTACTGATAAGCTTTCGCTGTGAAGCTGACTTCAACAAATTTATAAGTGCATAAATTAATGTATTCAGGGGATTTCCCCAGTTGGTATTCAAAGCAATATTATTACTTACTGGGAACAATTTTGGATAATAAGCCTAATAATAAGGTGAGATAGAAAAATATCTTTTGATGCCACAGTTCATCAAATGTGTTTGAATGTTGAAATTTATACATAAAAGTTGTTATAAAAATGAGGAATATCTACAAATTATAAAGATCCAAGTCAGAAATAGAAGAAACAACTTTGAAGAATGTATATTATTTTATATAGCACATGCATGAATTCCGCAGTTTCATCACGCAGAAGTAGCGACGATAGGGGGGGGGGTCCCCTCTCTCCCTCCCTTATTTCAATATTTCAGACAGCGAAATCAATATTTGAAAAATCATTGTATTGTTCGATTAGCATATATTTGAATTGATATTTGATGGCCATTATTCATCCATCACGTCATTATTTTTATGGTATAAATAAACAACGCCATCACATCCTTGTGACCTTCATCAGCACTGAAGATCGGCTGCGCAGGCATGGAAACATGGCCATATCCATGCATTTGTTATATATCATATCGTATGAATAATGAGGAAAGAAACTTACATGACGTGTACTCAGAACATACTCTCGTCAATGAAGTCCTTTGGATCCACCTTGGTGAATAATATACTATTTTAGATGTCAAGCAGTTTTGTTCAGAAAGAACAATTCAAACCTGAGAACAACGACAAAATTTATAATAACTTTATGAACATTTTCATAGAATTAATAATTCTTAATAATAATATATCTTTGCTAACCATGTGTGACATTTATGATTATTTCTGATAAAGAAACATTGACGTTGTCAAAAAGCTACGAGTTATGGTCATGGACTTAAGAATTAACGGGACGGAGCACGAAGTCCCATCTTAGGCGAGCGGGTTGACTTGATATATTGGGAGAGGTGAGGTATCCCCACTATCTTGGAGGGCGCCTTGACGAGTCTAGATTGGCACTGACTCACTCGGCTCATTGGACACGCTGAGAGCCCTCCAAGAAAGTGGGGAGGGCATGCGTGGTGTGCGTCGGTCCCCTTACTTACGCGCTGCCAGACCGCCCAGGTTTGTGCTCCGTCCCGTTAATTTCTACGCAGAAAGTCATTTGGGACTCTAACGTACCATAAACCCGTAGGCACTCTTAGTACCAGAACATGGGATGCACACGTTCCGTTCATGCTGGGTGTGTTTACGCCCTATCTGTATGGGCGCTCGGAGCTCCTACTTTGGGAACGAATCAGTCCTAAGCTTAGAGCCGCTGAGTCGCGTCGGTGCGAAGCATCTCCCGCCAGCTTAACACGGCGCGCGTGCGCATCACGCAGCAAATCACATGTTTGCTCCAAGCTTGGGACGGAATCAGTCCCAAGCTTGGGCGCGTGCGGCTCTCGTAGTCGATGAGGATAATAAGCACCATACCTTAGTGTTTGCTCGTCCTACGCTTTGTATTTTTACCGTCTCAAAAATACTTGGGAACAATACGTTCTCAAAAGAGCTGGAAAATTGGTCCCAAATGACTTTCTGTGGATGCCCATGGTTATGGTTCATTAACATTGGTATTGCGTACCGCATTCCGTCGACAAGACGTACTAGTTCCTTATATTTTATACTTAAGTTGTTGTCGGTTCCTTATTTTGCATGTTATTGTATATTTTATTTTGTGGTTAGAAACTTGATGACAAAGTATGTTTCACACTCATTACTGGGTACTTATATAAAATGGAAAAACTCATCATTATCTCAGACTTGAGATCGTTACAGTCCAATATGTTGAAGCCGTTTTGTGTTCAAGATTTTATTTTAATTTTTTACGCAAGACAGACCCGGTTCCAGTCATCAGTTACGGAAACATTTATTGAATGCAATCAAGTAAACTGATGAAAGACGTATGTCCCGTTTGACGTGTTGTGCAACCTGGTTTTTTACACCACCATCCACGTATTAGTTTTCTGTAGAGTGCATGGAGGAGACTATCATTAATATCATGCCTATTAAATATAATT
>WSXT02095343.1:0-11601 GCA_011762715.2 Neuroterus valhalla
CTTCTCAAACTTCTGGCAACAGAAAAGTGCTCATTTTTAGTTCCACTAGTTTGATCTCCTTATGTCTATTCTCCATGACGGTAGCTGAGAAGAGATGAGGTTTGTCATTGTTTACTTCTGCGTCGCAGAAACAAGGTCATTCAATAAAGCATTCAAATTTTCATTGAGAAACATAAAGCGCCATTAACTCCGAAAACTGCTTTGTAAGTGTTTTTCAATCTAGACAATTTCTCACTCTTTTCCTGATGTTCACATGTTTACGATTCCGGTAGACCTTCACTTTCAATCCAAATATTAAGTTGACTAACTTGATCATTGTTTTTGAAAACTACTTGAATGAAATTGCTTTATTTCACTCAATCAGTACGAGATTTGAACATTTCTGAAGGACCAAATCTTAACTTTTTTTACGTAATTGTGTGTTTACACACCTAGAAAGTGCCTAATTTCAATAATTTATGCGTAAAACCATATTTTTTAATCTTTATATACGCAGTCTGGATGGAGCGAATGGAGAGTTGCAAATATTTTAAAACTGTTAGAAACCTCTACTTTTTAGAATATAATTAAATTTGTTTACATTTTTAATTGACAAAAGTTTTAAATTAATTTACTTAAGGTTTTATCGGCCTTAAAGAACACATTCTCATTACAATACATGCCCTTGAGATGCATATCTCGCATAACTTGGCTGTCAAATGCTAATTTTCACTGTTTGAACATCGTCAACATGATTGAAACGAAAAATATACGTCTTATTGGAAAATAATGCAGCCAAAATTTGTAGACTTGTAAATAATTTTGTCATTCTTATTTCTCCTTGTCTTCTTAGTTTGGCCGGAAAAAGGCAATTTTTTATTCTGTCAAGTTCGTTATCATGATTAAACAGAAACTATACGTCTTATCAAAAAATGGTCAACAGTTAATTTGTAAATATCTTTGAAATAAACATTTTTCCTTTGTAGCAATTTTTTGTATCTTGCATAGTTTTTCTGAAAAATATACTTTTTGATTTTTATTAGAATTTTTCACGATTTAAACAAAAACTATGCATCTATTAAAAAAAAGGGGGGGGGGGCAGAATTTGTAGATCTTTTTGGAATATGAATAATTTTGCTCCTCAATATTTCTGTGCACCTTGCATGGTTTGAGCGGAAATAGGCATTTTTAATTTTTCAAAAAGCTTTTTCGATTGATAAAATCAGAACCGTAGGTCAAAAATAGCTGGTTAACAAGAAAATCCTTATTCAACAAAGTTACCACTAGTCTTTGCCGTTGGAAATTTTTCCAGTAAACTTCTGCATCCCCCAAAAATTAACATACGATCCAATTTCACCCGAGAGTAAATAATCGGTCAGTTTTAATTGAGTTGCAGTCCTCAGGAAACCCCTATAACTTACAATCATCCCCCCGATGGCTCGGTGAGAAAAATGGGATGAAATTTGATATCCTGGACCATAAAATGTGTTATGGAAAGTATACAAATGCGAGATGGCACAATAGAGGTAATTGCCATGTCACTGACGAATGGTACCTTACGGAAGGCCAGGAACGTAGCAAGTGCAAAATCCGAGGTTGAGGGTGTCTCTGGAAATGGGACACGCGCTTTTGCCATCCGACGGCTGAGTGGAATGAAAGAGCAAGCAAATGGGGTGCCAACGAGTCCCCCGAGTCCCGTTTTCTTCCTCCCATGTTCATTCTTGAGCCTCAATTTTACTCCCGCATTTGCCATTCATCCGCTAGAGTTTATATTCAAATTGAAGACGATGTTAAGTAATCTGATTTTTATGTATTCATAAATATCGAGTTTGCAGAGACTCTTATTTAATGATTACTAGTATGAAGCCGCAGAATGTCCAAGTTACGAGTACACATTCATTTCTATTTCCAGGTCTTATCGAGCTGCATCGACCTGTCGCGATCAAAGAGACCGACTAATCCTCGATCGATACGAAACCCTTCAAAAATGCAGTTCACCTGAAAATGCTTACATTTTTTGGTGGGATGATCTTTTTATTCCATCAGGTTGATAAAGAGTCTCTATATCCTTCTGGACTCAAGAGAAATAACAAACCGTAACAAGAATGAACATTTTTGAATAAGTACCAAATCGTAAAGGAAAGCTGGTAGTGTGTTTTAGTTAAAACATACTGATAACAATCTCCAGTATATCCTCGTGAGTTAAAGAAAAACACCAAATCGTACCAAGAGGACCAAATTATGAATAAGTATACCAAATCGTAAAGGAAAGCTAGAAGTGCTACAATTGTGACATATTGATAAAGAATCTCTTGTGGGTTAAAGAAAAATAAAAAATCGTAACAAGTACTAAATAATCTACGGACTTTATAGCTTGCTTAAGGGAGCTAGAAGAGAGGTGTACAACAGAGGTTAAGGTATATTCCTATCCCTATAGGGATAACAGGATTAGGAGATTTAGCTCCATTAGCCCTGGAGTGTTGACAAACTTGTCGAACTCGTGCCAAGGATTTCCACAGGGTGCTTTTCATCACGTGACATCTTTCTCAAGAGCCGACAATAGTGGAATTCCAGCTGGTCAGCACCTAATTAGCATTATTGTTGGCAAAACAGATGGATTCTGACCGGCGCGACGGGAGAGTCCCGCAGACCTTCGGCAGTGATCCGGTGCCACTCGTAAACCTTGGGAAGAACACCAAACACCATGTATCGAAACCTGAAGTCCAGAAGCCAAATTTCCAATTCAGGATTAGGGTGGTCTTTATTTATATGGCGAAAATATCTTTCGGGGAATTATCTGCATTACTACTCGCGATTATGGTGTAGGTCGAGTGTTCGTGTTCCTATTTTTATTGCAAATCCTGTAAGTTTAGCGAGATGACCGAGTAACATGAAGTTGTAGTGCATGTCAGCTAAACTGCTAAGCCAAGAAATGTGCAATATTTTGAAAAGATTGTCAAATCTCAACTTTTGATAAAAATGGATATGCATTTGAGAATAGGTCTTTTCTCGACCTATAAGGTTTTTATGGCGCCGCTTGCAGGAAACTAAGATGCTGTCTATATCTAACAACCGCGAGAGAAATCGCGTGTTTTCACAGACTGCATGCGGAACTCTAAAGAAGATCACACCACCAAAACACATAGAAACACACATAAACGGACAAAACACAGTTCTGAAGACGGTGAGTAACATGAAATTGTAATGCGCATTCGGAATCATGCGAGCCGTGGCTTTATAGAAGCAGCTATAGGCAGCGGTTGCCTGCAATATAACCATAAAATGCAGATAATAGTCGTTGGAAGGAATCGGAGGGCGCATGAAACGCAAAGAGGGACGGTGAAGGGTGAGGACCGAGGTTATAATAATATAATACGAGCCATGATCCGCCATCTTGGATCCCAGCACGCAACCAAAGACGGTGCCGAAGACAGAAAATAAAATGGCGTGGAATTTAATGTGATGATGCCTGTAAAGAAGCAGGGTGGGAATATCAAACACGGCATGCTGAGCTTGTGCGTGCAACCTGCATGGACGCTCGTTAAATCGAATCTCTTTCGTGGCATTGCAGATGCTCGATTAACATCCTCTGATGTTCTCCCTTCGGTCTATCTCTATAATGATGATCATCATGAAAAATCCTGATGGTTATACATCGCATAACATTCGGTTCAGGATATCATAATTTTAATTTGCGGCGAAAGAAAGAAAGTGAGTTCGAAAAAATTTGAGAAACACTCATGCACAACAAGTATAAATTGAAAAATAATACAACAATTTCTACTAATTGCACTAAACAGAGGTACGAATCTTGGACATATAAACATGCATGTGTTTTCTTTTTCGTACCAAGAGCGTCAATTCCGCAGATATCATGAAGCGCTGAAACGGAAGTTGCAGCCAAAGTGATTTCGCAGGCTGCAAAAACAGAAAATTCTGAAATATTGCTCTCATCCGGAATTAAACCAGAGACATATTTCCGGAAGGCGAGGGGCTATCCACTCTCATATTAACGTGTGAAATCATTTTTTAGGCGATAAGAGTATTATTATAAATATATCGCTTCCTGATAAAAGCGAAATCTCCCGACTTTAAATAAGCCAATCCCAACAAAGATTTTGAGCAATTACCAAAATTCATGATTATCCTTATTTTATAATTATATTTATTCAAATCGTTTTTTAAAACCAAATATCTAAATACATATATTACGACATTTTATTTTAACAGAGTTATAGCACTGGGTGATTCATTTATTTTTAGCTTTTATTATGCATATTTACAGCAATAGAAATATGTTTATATTGTTGAAATTGAGTGACATCATTTGCTAAGATTCTTCTGATTTCAGAGTGAAATGGCCCCTCGCCGGAAGGTTTCCGGTGATTCAGATTTTCGCAACAGTATACCGTTTCCTCTTATAGAATAAGATTCTACCTGCGAGGGAACAATAGAGAGGGTTGCTTTGAACTCTAGATTTCTAGAACTTTTAGATGGGATTTAAATTGTACTCAGTGCCGACTCCTGAAATTAGGAAACCTGAGAAACTATACACTTATACAGTATACAGCAGTCGGAAAGGGTGAAAGCTTTTTTAAGTTTTGGAGAGTTTTGATAAGATTAGGTAAAAATTGTAATTCTTCTTAAAAAAAAAAAAAAAAAAAAAAAAAAAAACAGGCATGATGGTGGCCGTATCGAGATTACCTTACAAATATTTGAGAGCAATTAAGTGTTTGCTCGTCGGTTACTTTGTTTACATACTGTGCCGTATCTGGACCGTTAAGACGCTTTTATAGCACCGCGATATGAGCCAGTTCCTCTTTTCGTTAGCAAAGTCTTTAACCTCTTTGAAACATTAATACGTCTTGAGAGATTTCATAAGATACTTTTTTTTACAAAGATTTCACCTCAAAATCGTTTGTTGTTACGTCGACAATTATGCAAAAGAGTTGAGTTTCAAGGACAATTTGCCAAAAAATTGTTAAGAACGTGTCCAACCGCGACATGATAAATTTTATCTCTGGATCTAAATATGATCTCTCTGAAGACAATGTCAAATTTTGGAAACGTGTCTCGTTTGTTCCCGAGCAATGTTTGCTGTGATGTCATGCTCAATGAAATTCGAACTACATAAAATGTTTGACGCAATCATTTCTCGAGATTATATAAGTTTAAGGAGAATTTTTTAACTTTTATGTTTATTAAAGAACAATTCTGTCTAGTTTAGGAAAGAATCAACAAAAATATCAGCTTATTTTTTAACATCATCAATCTTAATATTGGAATATTTTATTACATTTTATCATTTGAGGAGAAAGTTGTCATAAAATCTGCTTGAAAAAGGATGGAAGAAAACAACATAGTTCGTCACAAGTATCACATCACTGACAAAATAGGCAGTGGGACCAACTAATTTGATTTGAAAAAAAATACGTATCTGCCGATAGCGTTCAGAGAATCAAGCTAGCGTATTTTAAAAGTCAAATTTTTCGAACCTATTGCCAGTTTTTGCCAATGCAAAGATAATATCTTCATTTTACCCATGCCGATAATCATTCTTTCATGCCCAGATTACCCCAGAGCTTTCACCTAGACTTAGAGAACACTTTTCATTCAGAGATTTGGAGCAACATATGAGACAAGTAAAGAGTGCATCATGTGTATTATGGTTACAAACACTAACAATGAGACCGGAAGATGTTGTTTTCGTTGCAGGTAATGAAAATATTGAACGGATACCTGCTATACTAATATTGCGCGATCACTAGGATAAGAAAAAACACCCATAGAGCAAGTTTTTTCCCTAGAGTTAAGAGAAACCTTATCTCAATTATCTACTCAACCTGTGGGTATCGTTTGTCCTGCAAAGGTTATGAAAATCTGTATCAAGACACTTGTTCCGAAGGTATTGCTCTTGCTGCAATGGTAATCTATAAATCTGTGTAAATATATAGAAAGTAAAGACTGTGAAGTTGGAACATTTTGTTGCATATTAGATACTTTTGGTATGAATATTATGGAGAAACAGAAGACTGATTCACTTTTACTGGATCATTTTGATACACATTCAATAGATATCTTCTGATATGGTGTAAATACAGAGAAACAAAAGACTGTTTATTGGATCATGTTGTTGCAGATTCAATATCTTCAGAATTGATGTGATTATAGAGAAACAGAGACTGTTCTGGATCATTCTGTTGCAGATCAGATTGATACCTTTAGATTTGATGTGAATATAGAGAAACGAAAGACTATATAGAGACAAAAGAGGAAGATCACTATAGATTAAAAGATGCACCCATTGAAACCAAGTTATTTTCTCAAAGTTAGACCAATCTGATCTCAATTATCTATCATGCTTAATCTGAGGATATCGTTTTTGCTGCTTAGGTTTTGAATTGATACGAAATCTATTTCAAACTGGAGTAACGAAGGATAGTTATTATTGGAACATTTTGTTGAAACAAAAGAAACAGAAGACTGTGTTATGGATCATTCTGTTATAGAGGAGGTTGATACCTTCAGATTTGTTATGAATATAAAAGGAACAGCAGACTGTTACAATAGATCATTTTCTTGTACAGATTCAATAGATATCCTTCAGAGTTAGTGTCATTAAAAAGAAAGAGAAGACTATTCTTGATCATTCGTGTTGCGGATGAGACTGTCATCTTCAGATTCCGAGTGATCATAAAAAGCAAAATACTCATACTGGATGATTTTGTTGCATATCAGATGGACACCTTCATAATTAGTCTGATTATACAGAAGCATGAGATTGTTAGGTTCTAGAACAACTTTGATGCAGAAATCTATACCCTTAGAGAAAAAACAAGGGGATGTGTTGCAGGTAACCTGAGGTAATATCAGCATTGTTAGCAAGACGATTTGCAAATGATATCTTGATTTTAATTGTTTTTTATTGCCATATTACCTAAAATACTCCTTACCCTCTCTTCCGATAAAGATCAAGAAGTAAACTAACCTGGATTTGGTTGAGTCTGGTAGGAAGGTTTCTTCATCCACTCGTAGGGACTCCGGATCTGTGAAGGTCGGATTGGCGTGCTGGATCCATTATTGTTATTATTGGTCACCGAGTTGTTGTTATTGTTGTTAGCAGGTGGGGTGGAAGGTGTTCCAGGACTGCTGATTTCGCTGCCGCTGATTGTGATGGGAGGACTTGGTTCGCTCGTGACTCCGACGGCAGAGGTATTGTTGTTATTGCCTTCATCACCGCTCCAATCACCAACAGTGCTCAGCTGTTGCTGCTGTTGTTGTTGCTGCTGTTGTTGTTGATAGTGATGATGTTGGTACTGTAGTTGCGAGTAATGATGTGCATGTGCATGGGGCCAAGTGAGGACGTCCGTGGGATTGAGGTACTGCTGAGGACCTGGTGGACTCTGATGATGAGCTGAATGTGCATGCCCATGGGGATATCCATACCAATATTGCTGGAGACCATCCTCGGTGTGCTGCTGACCATGCGATGCCTGATGGTGCTGCACTTGCTGGGACAACGTCTGTTGTCCAGACTGCTGCTGCTGGCGATACATCGCTAAGGAATTGTATGTGAGCATCTTGGGAGTGGAATTAATCCTTGAGAGATGGAAGAATAGTGTCCAGACAGGGACGCCCTGTAGGGGACGTCCAGCAGAAACAACACTATGTTCCTTAGAACTATAGTTTTGAAAAACGGCACTACACTAACACGACACTGTTGATCACGCACAAGGACCGACCGGTTTTCTTTTCTGGTGGAGAACTTTGCCAAATTTTTGGCATTCGAGTGAGTTTTGGTAAATAGAGATGATTAGGGATTGATGGATGGAGGGTAGTAGTACTTCAAGTGAAGAGAGCGAGCGAGGTCAGCAGTTGTCACGAGGACTGCTGGCGAACTTGTGATGACTCGAACTGATTGATGACTGATGAGGTGAACTCTGAAGCATGCTCGGTCGGAGCGGAGAGAAGTCTCCGCCCATGGACGCCTCGTTCCCCCACTGAGAGTACGTCACTGACTGGATCGACCAATCAGAGGTGAGCGCGCTGCAATGGCGTCTCGCAGCCACGACAACCAAGCTCAAACTTTTCTTTCCCCTCGCACGGATTTCTAATGTCAAGACACATCCCCATTCCAACTTATGGATACTTCTTTGCACACTTTATTCGGGGCAAACTTTTCTTGCAAGAAGAGAAGATTCGGAAAAAATAGAGTTCCTCTTTTTTGACAAGTTTTGAGGGACGAGTTTTCATATCTAAGGATATGACTTAAATTATTATTTTTTTTTTAGAAATTTGAGAATCCTGCATAATTTTTTATGGGTAGTTGTTTAGACTCACGTTGTCTGAATGAGACAACTATTATGTTTCGAATCTAAAAGAAAAGACTGGCGGTATCCCACCAGTGGTATAATTTTGAGACCAAAGTGAAGACTGCTTTTTCCGAGTCTTCTTTTTATGCCCGAAATATAGCCCTGAAGTGATATTTTTTTCAGAGGAACAAACATGATCATAAAGTTGTGTAAAAGTAAAGTATTCGCGAAAAATGACATAAGAATGACATAAGCTACATAATAAATATTTATAATCTCCGAGTTAAGATGTGAATTATTTTAGTGTAATAACCTTAATTTCAGCTTTTGCGAGCTGAAAAGATAAAAAGTGTTTACCTATATGATTCTATTGACTCTATTTATATACAGTATTTACAATTTTGAAAAGATGAGAACATAAGATTTTAAGGTCCTGAATGTCAAACTCAAACCAACATTTTATAAAGCAATAATGATCGTCATGATTAGAACCCTTGTGGCCAGAGTTCTATTGCATGTCAATATTTACGAGTAGGTACGTGTGTAAATCCATAATTATAGGAATTATAGAAGAGTCACAATTGAGAGATATACCTCCCAGGGATACTTCTGAAACAATGGCTATTGTGATATATTGACCCTTCTACCTGTTATAATGAATGCTTAAAGTCCTATCCCTAAATTATTATTTATTTCTCTACTAGTCTACTGCACGCCCTTTCTTTAACCAATTGAACCTGTACCTTCCAGATTGACTCATACATGGAGCAATGCCTAACTGTCTATGCTCTATGTAATATAAAGATCATATCGCAACTACAAAATCATCATTTTAATTGAAGACAGTCTGATCTCAGCAAATGATCAAATATTGTTCATTTGTTTTTTTCATTCATATAACTCATAACAATCTATGACTTCATTCTGTCCACATTTGAAGCTCCTATACATGTTTCCACTCGTTTTTTACGTGTTTTGTGTCTAGCGAATTTTCAAACCATGTCATCTTATCAAATTATCATTTTATTAACTTTAAAGCTCACTTTGAAGTCAATTATTTTGTAGATTAAATTCCGATAATGGAATTTCAAAAATCCTGATACATAATTTACAAAGTAATCATTTTCAACCTTTCAATCATTTTCTCCTATTTTACACTTATAATGTACCGTACATAAAATTTCAAGTCGATATGTATAATATGCATTTTCAACAAAATAATTTATTATGAATCAAGAAAAAATCATTCTCTACACAATAAAAAGGAACCCAAAAGGATGAATTTTTAACCGAACATTTGATTTTCAACCTAATAGTTTGATTGTACACCTAATATACAAAAATGAATTTTTAACCAGAAACTTTGATATTCAAGCCAAAAAAAATGTATTCTTAAGATGACAGTTGAAATTCTAGTAGAAAAGGTCATTTATTGGTCATGGAAGAAGATTTTAACGAAGTAAGGCATAGATGAATTTTTTCCCTTTAAATAGATAAATTTTTTAATTTAAAGGAAAATTTTCTATAAATTACCTAGAAATACAACTGAAAGATATAATTTTTTAAACAATAATTTAATTTTTTTTTTTAATTTAATTTATGTCTTTATTTTTTAAGAATAATTAGATTACGCATGAGTAATAAATTATAAACATCGGCTTTTATACAAGATTTCAAAACATGGAAAACTTTATGAATATAAAAGCGGATAGAATTATAATTTTGAGAAAACTTACCCCAAAAAAGATGACTAACAAAATAGTTGAACTTCTAAAAGTATAAATGCTTTGTTTCTTACAAAATACTTGAATTTCCCCAACACAAAAGGTACATTTTTGAAACAACAAAGATCCAAGGATACATATTCGGATGAAATAATCAAGTTTTGAAACGAAGAAAGATTGAAATTAAACCCAAAAAATTTTTCATTTTACAAAAAATAGTTGAATTTTCAAACCGAATAAGACGAATCGTTAACCATGATTTTTAAATTGTAGTTACATTTATAATAAAATGAATAAACTTTCAACAAAATAGCTGAATTTTTAACCCAAACAGATGAATTGCCAATCAAGAGATGAATTTTCAACGATATAAAATAATTTTCAACCAAAAAGTTGAATTTTCAAATGGAGAACATAAGTGATAAACTGAAGAAAAAAATTGGAACAATTAAATTTTCCTCTAACAAAATTTCTTTCTGACAAAAAGGAAATGAATCTTTATATAGCCAATTTAAATTAAAAAAAAAAAAAACAATTTCTGACAAAATTTTCAACAACTTTTTCAACATAAATAAATAATCCAATATTCACGAAATCTTATACTTTTTAAACATTCAATTAAAAAATGGTACCAGAATAGTTTTTTCTTTTAACTGCATGAGAATATGATTTTTCAATAAAAAAGGCCTTCAAACCAAATAGTTTTATTTTTAAACAGACTGTTGAATTTTCAACCCCCGACGAAATTCGTGCAAAGAACCTAAATTTTCCAAGCCAAAAAAATATTTTAAAATTAAAAAATCGACAGCTTTCACATAAACACTTCAACTGTTAACCTTAATATATATATAAATTTCCTACACAATTAAGTACTTAAATTTTCAAGGGAAAAATTCAATATTTAAACAAACTAGATAAGTTTACATTCAGAAACGATCGAGTATCAATTAAAATGATCAATTTCGAACCAAAAACAGAATAGTTGCATTTATATTGGAAGAAAATTCATAAACAATTCAAAATGAATTATCAACAAAATATATCAATTTTGACCAGATATTTTCAACCAAATATCTCAACTTTTTACACTCTAGATTTGAATCAGTCGAAAACGGACTGATTGAGTTATTCAAGCATACTTTGACTGATGACTCAGTCATTTCGACTGACAAATTGGTAGTATTGATTGACAAATCAGTCATTTTGACTGATGAATCAGTCATTTTGAATGACTAAATCAGTAATTTTGAGTGACCGAATCAATCAGCCACTTAGAATGACTGATTCTCAGTCAAAATAAGTGACTGATTTATCAGTCATGTTGTAAACTACAGATGATTCAGTTATTTCATCTGAGAACAAGGAAAAGACATAAAGCGTTGCTCATTATATTATGAAAATTATTATTGAAAATTTTTTCAGATCTCACCCAGAATAATTCTTTTTCAAATAATACCAATTATCGAATATTAGTCTTCGATTATTATAAATAATTATAAGTATTATCTTTCCCATTAAAAATATCATTATATGGCGTTAATAATAATAATAATAATAATAATGATCATAATGTATAACAGGAATTT
>WSXT02095354.1:0-11600 GCA_011762715.2 Neuroterus valhalla
ATAAAAGGATGAAATCGGTTAATGAATTCGGGAAACTTGTGTAATTCATCCAGTTCATGTCTCCCGATGAGCAACATTTCCTGAAACCTCAACTTCAGGTCAGCTTTAAAGACGCACACTATAGCCTTCGCGAATTTTCGGCAAAATGTGTAGTTTTCTACGCGATCGAAACCTGGAACCCCTCATTTCATTATAGTAGATCATCGTGAAAGCATCAAGTCTCGAACAGAAATTTATTACACAAATTATTTGTTCAGAGTGCTTTCCCATATTTTCAAATATTTTCCTTTCTCGAGCAATACTGCAAGTTTTTCGGGTGAGAAAAATATTATAATAGAGAAGAACCTTTCCAAAATTATTTTTATCTCTATTATAAACAAACTTATTA
Source organism: Neuroterus valhalla (assembly GCA_011762715.2). Classification (NCBI taxonomy): domain Eukaryota; kingdom Metazoa; phylum Arthropoda; class Insecta; order Hymenoptera; family Cynipidae; genus Neuroterus; species Neuroterus valhalla. Next base: position 389 of record WSXT02095354.1, read on the forward strand.
TTTAGGAAGTCATCGTTGGAAACTGGCCTGTTCTTTAAATGTCATTTCTTTGAAGTTCGAGCTTATTGTTGATTACAGCAACATTTATAATTAGATGAAGAATTGTATGGTTTCAACAGATAAATTAAATAAATAAAAGCATTAATGAGGCATTTATCGATGGCGTCCTCTCCTCGATGGCAGTTCTTCTAATTGCATTATTTGAGCCCAAAAACAGCAAAATTTTACATTAACCTCTATATAGTTTCCATCCGAAGAACTTGCAATATAACTCTAAAAAACGAAAAATTGGAAAAATATCGGAACTGAATTTGAATCTACTAATTTGTTGAAAAATTTATTTTTGTTGTAGCAGGACAAGCAATGTAGAATCATTGTAACGAACGGATGTAAAGGAACACTGAAAACGTCAAATATACAAAATTTCCATTTGTAATCAAATTTGTTACGTCCAAATCAGTCTAAATTGACAGGCCGTGAGTTGGGTTGATTAAAAGAAAGAAGAAGTAGATTTTTAAAAATGAAGTTGTACCCATTTTTCGCAAAACTTATTTTTGTCTTGCAAACGATGATAGCAAAAGAGTGAGAGGTATTTTTCGAAGATTTTATCGAATGAGTCCATTCGTGAACACAAAAATCATAAAACTTACAAAAAACTAACGAGATGTCTCTTTTTGAATCTTTTCTGACCCACTAGCAGTTGCGAGAAACGCGTCATCAAAATTTCTTATGGCAACCGGCAAGAGTAAGCAGATTCTGAAGGGGACGATAATTTTGTCCTTCAACTCCTTCAATTTCGCGGCGCTAAATGCATGTTTATTCCCCACAATGTATCTCGGGTATTCTTTTAAAGAAACAGATCTAATTGAAATATTTGAAGAATTATATTATCATAATTACCAATGGAATCAAGCAAAGCCGCTAGAAAGAGAAACGAAGTACCAACGAAGATCTTCATTTTCTGTAAAAATATGGAGGAGAAACTAATTTTTAGAATATCTCTTGAAAAGAGAAACTGTTATGAATATTTTTATGTTCCGTATTATATATCACATATTTGAAAAATGTACAAAAGGGATGAGACCTACTTTTCTGAGATATTCGTACTTAGAAAATCTGAGTTTCCTCCTTTGAGGCTTCAAAATTGTTCAAATTTCATGATTTTTATGCATGGTATGACTTAAAGGGACTTTCAATTTTTTCTATCGCACAATTACGAAGTAAATGACGAAATAAAAAGCATAAAAGTTTGTTACGTTATCAGTTATTTACACTATTACCAGCGTCACTGATTTTATGATTTTCCTTCCTTTGAAAAGATGTGGAATCATAAATCACTAGTCATATGCCTCATATTGCGTAATGTAGCAGACAAAAAATAATCCAACTTCGTTCACTGGAGGCTCTTGAACAAATAAGATAAAGTCATATTCGAGTTTGTAATTGTTTCCGAATTCCTGATATGAAAAGTGGAATCAGAACCACTGCAGTATTCTTGAAATTGCTGCTTTCCTAAAGTGGAAATTTGTTCTCGATTCGACATACTTTTTTTGATAAAGTTTGAGAATACTTCAACACACTACGAGCATCAAGCAGTTTCCACCATAAGAGCTTCCGTATTCTAATTTATATATCATTGCATCAGAAAAGAATTCGAAGTTATAATGCCGATGAATCTCAAACAAAATGCAAATCATATATGGAGAAAATATTCGTGAACTGAATTTTTATTATTTAAAAGTGAAAAACCTGTGTAGTTTCTTTGAATATGTTTTGGTAACCGAAGAAATATTCCTGTTGTTTACTAATCCAGTTCGTTTAATAAGGAGCATGTTAAATTTAACCCATTCGTATTTGGATTATCTTTGATTCTCTTTGATACCTCCAAAACATTCCTTTGAAGTTCAGTAATATTATCTCAATTGACCATGTTCTGCTCTACTCATTCTTCCAATTAAACTAACTGAGAAATATCCTCCGATTCCAATTTTCGTTCTTCTAAGTATATTCGCTTCAAATAAAATCGTGAGTTTAGATATATCTACTGTCATGAATCATGAATTCTAACAGGTTCTCATCATCTAAAAAAATTAATACCCATATTTCATTTCATAATATTCGATGTTTACTATTTATTCGCCATGTGTCAAGAAACATAAATAACAGAGGCTTCGGCAGAGGTAGTAGGAATCTAATTCATGCCATACTAGCTGCGCCCTGTGGCAGCGGCTTCATCGCCGCGAAGAAAAATACAAATGACAGTGGTGCCATCTGTCGAAAATTGGTCCAATACTGGGAACCGTGGGCCAATAACTTATATGAAAAGCCATATAAGATCTCAACAGCTTTTCTAGAAGACAGGGTTGTTCCGACCATCGTACACTGCAACCTTAAACCATTCTCCGCTAGTGCCGTGCATTGAAGGTGGGCAGTAGTAGCCTAGCATAGATTTTCGCAACTGCGCTTTAGTTGGCGTCAGTTATTCGCGTGTATTCGGCCCTGACTGTTTATGTTTCAGCTCACTCGAACTCGTTCCAAGGCCGTCGATACCCAAGCCCAATCCCGGAATAAGTTTGAAGTTGCAGTGTACTTGTGTGCACAGAGTTATACAAACATTGTGGACCGAAAGGAGAAGCAGCAGGGTGCAAGAATAACATGATGTTCAAAAGATCACTGGAGAACACCGTGTAACATCTTGCAGCGACACCTTCCAGTGGAGCGTCTTTCAGATTAACACATCTTCCAAGAATGAACTATTTTCATTCAATTGTGAAGTTCGATCGTAAGATCATATTTTCTGTCCCGTTTGCAGGAGCTTAATTTTCACATATTTGAGAGTTAAGGAATCTTTTCATAACGTTCTCTATTCGCGGGAAACAATAATATCATGCCTCAGCATCCACATCCTTCTAATGTACGAATATCGCTTCATCGTGACAATCTAACTAATGCACCTTTTCAACATAAAAAAATTGAGCCGTTAAGCCCTTTAACTCATATACCTTCCCGACATCCCCTATTACCCCAACTATCATAATAAGCCTCTGTTAATAACTTATCTACTGCTGCTGGCTGTCTTGACGGTCGAGTTTGGATTTGACTTGCAACTGCGGTTTCGCGGAGTTTTGTGTCCTTCAAAGGTTCCCTCTTGTTTTGAATTTTCCCTGTATCTACCGGCAGGAGTGGGGAGGCCGGCGTTCGCACGCTCTTCCACCCAGGGCAGGTGACCGCTTTCTCTCCGGCAGTCAGTATTGGTTCTTCCTTCGACCTACGTGCGGTTCTCTCGGCGCTCGCCAGGGCAACTGAAGATTGAAGCTCCACGGCCTTTTTAGAGCGTCAGCAAAGGTGTCAACTAGTAAAGGTTCCTGACATTTAGGAGTCCAGTGAGTACTGCTATATCCTGGTGAACCTCTAATTGCTTCCCATTCCGATGAATTGATTTCTCGACTCGATCTTCTCCGGTGTTGTAGAGCTAACGAGTCGGATGACGTATTCCTTCCGGTTGCGTCGGGATCGATGGTTCTGGAAGATCCATCGTAATCGTAGCTTCCGAAGGTTACATTTGATCGAATATTTCGGGGTGACTCCCAACATTTTTTGGGCCTGATGAAGCATGCGAGCCTCCTATCTTGTACTGAAGGGGTCAGATTCTCGATTTTCCTGATTGTTGGTCTGGGTTCCGTCCTTCCCTCGCTGGCCCACGACAGTCCGTGAAGATTTCTTCTTCAGTGTCCAAGCAATGCCTAAAGTACTCAATCCTGTGAGATTTTTAATTTCTGAAACCTCTACCGTCTGCAGTTGGATTTCTTATCTAAAACGCTCGCATTTGGCGAAAAATTTGTTCAATGGAGTGGAAACGGCAGAAAACGGAAACTTCCGAGCGCAGTCGATTACCAACAGGCGAGTTTGGATCTGGACATTTGATAGCATCAAATGCCCACGCCCATCCTCAGCGTCAAAGCTTTCGCTCGACCGTAATTGAACGTAGTGATAAAAAACACAACTAAGCGAGAATCCTTAACGGTCAACCACCTGAACGCTGACCGCGCGTTTCGATGCTTTACAAGAGAAAATAGCTTCGGCTCAAGACGACCGCTAAAACGGAACTACAAATTTACCATCGAATCTCGTGAGTGATATTCCGAGATGACTTTCCTCCACTGTAGCAAGCAGCTCTCGCTAATATGATTGTTTGCATCTTAAACATACTTTCAAGGGAAGAATACAGAAATACGAATTCTGATGTTGTTCAGGATTAAATCCAACTAGATTCGATGGTGGCCGGGGAAATGTGAGGGGATTTTCCAATACCAAACGCGAATTTTAAACAAAGGTTTTGAACTTTCTGTATTTTCTTCTTCAAAGTTTTACTCAGAATGAGGTCGTATCTCACAAAGGCGTAATTAATGAGGGGAAAATAAATATTGGCCTAGCATTACCTTCAGGATAGAGCGTGTGTCGGAAATAATAAAGCTTCTCCAATTAGGGACTCTGAGGTGTAGAGTGATGAAACTCCGTCCTTATCGTTTGGGTCATACTCCCGACAAGTCCCTGATTCTTCCTCCATGTCTATGCTGTATGTATGCTAAATGCTGAATATGCTGAATTTCCTTGATTGACAATGACGTACCCGCACTTATCCCAATGTTGGTGACTTTTTCTTTGCGCTTGCGTTGCGGACGCTTGCCCATTGGTCACAGTAAGCGCCAGCTGGCACGCTAATTCAAAATCAGTAATGAAACCTCCTCTCGTAATTAAAATAAATAATTAATAAAAATTGCACCAAAATATATAAAAATTTATAAATTTTGATTTAAGGCATGAACAAAATTTATAACACATATATTTTAGAATTTGAGTGATAATCAACTGCTATATGGGAAATATATGTGTTATAAATTTTGTTCATGCCTTATATCAAAATTTATAAATGTTTATATATTTCGGTGCAATTTTTAATAATTATTTATTTTAATTACGAGAAAAGGTTTTATTACTCATTTTGAATTAGCGTGCCAGCTGACGTCAACTGTGGCCAATGGGCAAGCGTCCGCAACGCAAGCGCAAAGAAAAAGTCACGAGCATTGGGATCAGTGCGTACCCGTTGTGTTGTTTACATCCACGAAGCTGTGACAGCAGTTTCTGCATACCAATGGAAGACCTCTTTCCCTTGTTTAAAACCATTAAAGTTGCAGCACTTAGCATGAAGAGCTTCCTTGCATGACGTGCACATTCGAGCTTCTGCAGTTGTGTACGTCAGTCAGATATCGTATCGAAGAGGGGAGAAAGCACATAAATGTTCTCAAACCAAGTCCCGAAAAAAGTCCTAAAAACACTCAAAGGTGAGCTATGCATACCGCTTTGCAGCAAGAATGTATGCCTGGCAAAGCTTATGAAAGCTCATCAGATACTAGTTGGACATTTGCAGAACATAATGTATACAAAAATTCTACCGAGATCTCCCAATTAATGCAGATGAAATTTCAGAATAGCAAATGCTTGGAAAAATGTGAAACTGGGTTACCCAGTGTACTTTCTATACTATGATAAGCACGATGCATCAATTTAAAAGGCGTCTAAAACATACTGGATGCAACGCTATGCCTCACATAGAAAACTCTTCTACATCTTCACACTCATCACTCATTGATCGGTACTGGTTGTATCTAGGAGTTGAAAATACTTTGATTGCAAACAATCATATCATCCCGAAGTCTATTTATCCCCAAAAATACGAGAATCCGCGAGCTGCCTCTCCGCCACAACAAACGTGTAGCCCTCTAGAGGCTGGATATTGTTCCAATTATTTGGGCACTCCTTGTTCTCAACAATTGTGTCTCTAGAAATACCTCGTTCGATTAAAGGACAGCAAACGTCGACTTATGTGACAAGAACTGTTCTTCTACAATTCTATTAAAGTTTTCGTGCATTTTCTTATCCTTGAACTGTTTTTGGATGTTTTCGGCTTCTGGTCGCTGTAGCGGGTTTGTGACGGAACCCTTTTTTCCAATCCTTTTACGATTTCAAATCATTGCCACGAGACGATCTCTACCGCTTGCGACGATGCGAGCAGTTCCCAGGATAATTCGGTTATAAAGGCAATGTACATTAAAAAGTCCGCGCTTGCCATTATGCGCTTTACATTATGCATACGAAGCAGGCTTTGCTTCGTATGCATAATCTTTCACGTAGTGAATTCGAGAGCCTCAGCTTATTCCTCGTTCATTAAAATACCTCAAACAAATAGAGTTGAAGCAGGAGGGCAAGCATGTCAGTCGCAGATATCTTATTCAACGCCGACAGATTGGACGACCAATTCGGTCAAAGCATATATTTGTTTCTACTTTAGGGAGCCTTATTTACTGACGTTATATTCTAGATGCGATTCTCAGGCACGACTGGTATTTGTAGATCCGCCAGGGCCAAGGTCTATAATAGAACTCCTGTTCACGAGCCTAGGGTTCTTGCGAATGTCAGACAAAAGTTCTATACATCAAATGAATCTTGGCACAATTTTATGATCTGAAGCTTAAACCAATTTCTCAAACGTAATCCTCAACGATCCTCAAAGCATGCTTGAGATACTTCCTTCAAGGAGCATAGATCTTCAAGTCTTCAATATGAATCATATAAGTGAACTTATGCTTACAATAATAAGTTCGGCCGAAGAAGTACCCACAATAAATGTGCATTTCACTATTTGCGGAAGAACCTTCAAGCTCTGCAGAAGATAGATGATCAGTCTGTGGGAGTTGAATTGGAAATTTTTTGGTAATCATTCCAGGATATTGGAAAAATGCGTTCGTAGCATGCATCATCTTTGCAGGAACTTCTGTCGATTAGTAACTTCTTTTGTCAGCTTACGGCACCTCTCTTTGATTCATGTTGTTTATGAATTTCTCTACATACATGTCCAATCATCCAAACAATCCTGTTATTCAGGAAGGCTGTGAAGATCTCATACAGCGTGTTGAGACAAGTTATAGATTTGTAGTTCTTCGAGTTGGACAGGACGCTTTTTTTTACTAGGGGTACAGTGCGTCCTCACACCAGCCAATGCATAATAGGCGTCTCCGATCTTGAATATGAGATGGAGATCCGAGACAAATGTTGCTGTGTAGAACAGAAGCTTTTTTCACGAAGAGTTTCAAATATGATCTAGTCAGACAACAGGAAAGTTCTTTGCACCTCTGAATAATTCCCTTATCTATTTGGCAGTGATTGATGGGCCTAATTGTCGCACAGCTTTTTGGACCTTATGATGCTCTTACTGCCTTCATTCGAGGAGTGTCGAACTTCGTGAATCTTCCTTCAAAAGATTTCTTTCTCTTCGGACTTGAGTGATTTTTTGACGGAAGCAGGAAGAATGCCCAAGAGGCGCGATGGGTCAGCCAAGAACTGTTCATTTTCCCTGACTCTGCCCTTCCTCTCTCATTCTCTCCTTCTTGGATCAGATAACACCTGTATTTCATGAATAATGTGTGGCGTGATGGTCAGCAGCTGTGGCATTTATCTTACCAAATTTCACGTAGTCTATCATACACTGCATGCTTTGACCTCCAATTTAAATCAGCTGAAGCCTTAGCCACAACATAAACTGAACAAGTGATAATCAAGAGGCCGGTCTCCTACGAAAGATATTCATAGAGTGTCGCATCTGTTTCAGACTGAAAATTAAGCTCAGTTGGACCCAATGTCGCTTTGTCTGTGACTTGTTCTTGCAGCAGTTGGGGTAGCGTTCTGCGCATATCTCTCAGTCGCGGAAGGTTGATGGCAAAGTTTCGTAACACTTGTTGTGAAAGATTCGGAAGGTCTGAGTATTTCTGGCACCGAAAGAGCGGAGAAGCGTCATGTAACCTCTGCGATTAGGAAAACAACTGACATTAAATCAATAAAGTAGGCCTTCATCGATTCGGTCCATCCATGAAGAAAGATGATTGTTTCACCGATTCGTCATCGTGTTAACATTTAATTTATAACCATTTATAACCGTTGTCAGGTGCTCTGCGCGTTTGATCATTTTCAACCACATCTACAACTGGGTTCGGGTTTTTTGCCTCATGGCTGTTCCCACTAGTAGCTGGGGAAAGGCTAAAGAAATCATAGAGGACACCTCTTTTCAGAATCATCTCTGAACGATCGTTCGTGACAGCGTACTATTTTTCGAAACCATATTCAGAAAGAACCCTCGGCAAGGGAAACCTCTATACTCAACCTGAGGAAGCGTTCGATGACTTCGTCATAGGCGCTCCATTCCAATTTCAAAAGAACCGAACAATGGTGAACAATTCTGGTCTCATGATTTTTACATTCTCATTCTGAATAAGAAGGTATTGGTTTTATGAAAAAATTGACTTTCGTGGATTTGATGAAAATGCCACGTTTTGAGACCCCCTGAGTCAGAAAAAATGGTTTTTACGAAGATGTCTGTCTGTATTTTGTAGTCTGTAGTCTGTAATCTGTGTATTCGAAACTTTCGAAAGAATGATCGGATTTGATTGTAATTGGCTCACATTTTGAGGGACCAAAAAGACAGGTCAAGTTCGTTAACCAGTTATTTTTTATAAAAAATCAAAGAGGGGGGCATTTTGAAAAAAATTTTGGGCTTTTTTCCAAGACTCAAAAATTGTAAGCACGGTTTCTTGTAGTAGGTTAAAAGTGAAAAAATTTATACTTCATTTATACTTCATCAAATTAAAGTAGTCGATATTTCGCTTTTGAGTTTCACAAGCTTTTTATACAACTGTAGGGAGGTACAAAGGCCGAGGGCGTAGCGCGAACCGAGCACAGAGCTCGAAGTGAGATTACCATCGAGCGCGAAGCGCGAGATCAGCAAGTCACGCACCCTAGGCGCGCTCAAACTTGAGAGCAAAGCGAGCCGCGCGCGAAGCGCGTGATGTGAATGTGCCTGCGCAGCGGGCACATTTTTTCCTCTACCTTTCGAAGTATCATCACACAAAAGAATTTTTGATCCTCTATGTTCTTCTATGGTTGCAACCATAACCGTTGGTTGAAAAAGACTGAACCATAGAGATTTCATCAAATACGCGGAAGACGATGTCCGTATAAAATAAATACCTCTCTATTATAATAGGAATATAAAAAATACCGACAAACTGATTGATTTGAAACTAAAACTCTTGTTTTCTTGAATTCCTTTTCGTTAGCCAAAGAAGTATATTTTTTGTTTATTCATTCAATTTGTTGAGTAAGAAATATATTAAAATTGAACTGGTGCATTTGCGCATCATTATTCAGTTTCTTTGATACATTCAAAATATGTCTATGAACAGAATTAATATTAATTAAATCGGTCTTTTCATGTTCTTTTTCTTGCAATATTCGATTAATATTCTTTATTTATAGATACTATCTTCTCAAAGTATTTTTCGCGTAAAGATCAAGAATTTTAAGGTATCAGCTGCCATGTGCCATAAATTATAGAAGGTTCTCTTGATCTAGGAATAATAATTAAAAAGTATCATATCTTATCTAACTATCTTATATTTTTTTATTGCCAGTTTGTTGTAGAAATATACATTACGGAGTTTGAGTATCGATAAAAATGAAACTCTATCCAAAAAAATTTGTTCTGCTAGAATCTGACTCTGGTGAATTCCTAATTCTGGTCGACTTTAAAATTCCAAAGGTTCGAGTATCGCAGTAGGCATACAATCGACATCGAAAACAGGATTGGTAATTCAAGAGTGCAACCGGAATAATTGCCAACGATCACGAAAGCGCTTTTGAAATTCTCTGGAAAAATCATTTGACCCCTGCCAATTGAGCTGCTGGATCGAAGAAGGGCACATAAACTCATTTCGTTGGGAGTGGGGAGGCCTGTAGTCGCTCGGGTATGAGCGACGTTCACGGCCCTCCCCACTCCAAGCGAAATGAGTTTATGTGCCCTTCTTCAATCCGGCAGCTCAATTACTAACTTTTTAAATCACGAGAACCAGGAACGAATTTGCTTCAGCAGCACACACCTGCGGAATCCGTTTCGAGAGTTTGAACCGTTCCCTGCGTGCTTTAAAAATACGGATACGGCTCCTGCTTCATTCATTCTAAAAACATTTCATATCGATTGTGCGCAGAAATATAATTTTAAACAAAATCATCTTTTGAGGTATATTCTTTTTTTGCATTTCAGTTATATATCCAACATCATAATCGTTAATCAATGGAATAAAATCCTAGAGGGCTCAAATGAAATATTGAAGTAATGGAATCACGTGTATTTGTTTATCATATTACATAAGTTATAATATAAAACATTTTCGGATGTAAGCGTCTATCAAATTATCATTTCAGAAATTGTGAGCGTAAGATTGACTGTAGAACAACGAAGTACCAAATAATGAAGTGTTCACAAAAATTGAAGGCCACTGATCTCTACCAACTTCAGAAATTTACAAAATGTATGTTCAGGAGGGTAAAATATAATATTTCAAAAAGTTAGGAAACCCTTACTGTAACTTGATGTTTGCTCTTTCTTCAACGCCCAGATGTGTTGAGATAGAGCCAAGTCAAAACCCAAAATAAAACGAGGAACTTCTTTTGCATATTGTAAAATAATTCATTATACACTCATCTCGTGATTCTGTGCTGGCCTCGGGAGTAGACGGCGTAACAGTGAGCGAAATTAAGATCCGGTTCCAACCGGTCTTGAAGCGACGACTGAGCACTCTGATGTCAACATTTAGGATCGTAAATATATAATCTCTGAAAGTGGCAACTTAGTGCGCAAATGTCGCGAAGCAGACAAATTCTGTACTACGCAGTACTGCACTGATAGTTCGAGCGATGGCCTTCAGTGATGTCCATCAAAGGACGCTCAGGGAGGTATGAACATTGATGAACCGTGAAGCCAGCACCGAACTAAGTGACTTAAAATCGCGAGATAAGTGTACTCTAGGGTGGTCCAAAAAATTTTTTTCGAATTTTTATGCAAAACGCCCGGAAATTTGTTCGAATCCACAAAAAAAAAATGCATATTTTTTGTTTTGAAAAAAAAATATTCAGAGGTGCCGCAAGCCCCGTAAAGTTTAACACGTATTTCCCATAAGAAAGAGAGACGTTTTTGTAAATTTTATTCAGAAATCTCAATATTGGATGAATCGAGTTCGAAATGCCCTATTTCTCTTTACAATCGGTCACAGAATGCGAATAAAATATTACTTTTCAAATATCACCCCCATAAGTCTGTTTTATA
>WSXT02095365.1:0-11600 GCA_011762715.2 Neuroterus valhalla
GACGAAACGTTTTAACATCAATAATGTATTATAGATGTATAATGATAATTTTTAATATTAATACTTTGAGAATATATGCATGAAAAATAAAATTTTGAGACCCAAATGCCAATATAAAAATTTCTCTTTAACAATGTTTACACTGGTTCAATAAAAATACTGATGTCTTTCAAAAAATAACCGCAAGGACATCACTAAATAATAGGACAGTTATCTAGATATTTTGAAAGTTAGTGTCTGTAGATACGAGGAAAAAACGAATTCCGCCACAATTTGCACTAGTGTCAGACGTGATTCAATCTGAAAATCAAAATATATTGGAAGGTGATTCAATCTGAAAATCAAAATATATTGGAAGCAAATTGAAAAAGAAGGTAGGGCTGTGATTTTGGTGACTGACTCAAGGATGTACAGCCCTTATTGATTCTCCCGAAGAAGCACGAATGCGGTTATGCATGAATATTCGTGTAATACGCAGATATGAAAACGGAATGATTACCTATCCTATATCAGATTGAATAAAACAAGTGTATTTTCCATTGTCTATGATTGAAAATTACATTCTTAATGGTGATCGTTTTAATGTGATTGCCGTGGAAAATCTGCGAAGATTTTTTGACCTTGAAACGATTCCCGTTTGAATACTACCCAATTTTTAGTAATTTCATAGTCGAGGCGTTGTATTACCATTCGAATCTTAGAAAAGAAAAAAAACAACAATCACAATGTTAAAATTCAACTATAGTTCAATCGTTCATCAGCATAATTTTACTACATGTAACGTTGTAGCTATAAACAAAATGGGGGAAAGTTAGGAATTGAAAAGAGTTTACCATGGTAAAGTCATTATTTTTCAAACCATTTTTGATGAATCTCCCTCGGCAAGCATCACCTTGATGATTCCCAATCAGATTATTGCATTAATGAGAACAATTCCGTAAACCTCGTAGGATTTTCTTTAAGCATTACAGGAATACACTTGCTGTCACCATTCTATAAGATTGTAGTATTCTTTTTTCCTTCGTGTATTGTCATGTTGGTCGCGTTTGATAGGATAGTCAGATTAATCCACTTTTCATACAGTTCACGCAAATTAAAAATGCTGTTGGCAGTAATTTTCAATTCTGAGTATGTAATAAAACAGGATATTTTTACTTATAAACAATAATTCAACTAGCCATTGAGTGGAAAAATTCATTAGAGAATAATTGTGACGGATCGTCCAGACAGGATGTCGCATGTCAGGGGCAAACCTAAAAATTAGTGAAAAGTCATAGGATGAAGGAGATATTTCAGTTGATTGAACCTAATACCCTGTAAATGTCGATATTATATTCCAAAAATAACAGTATCAATCGAATATTTATTCGTGAAGTATAAACGTAGTGTGGAAAGAAATTCACAAGAATTTTGGAGAATTATCTTGAAAATCGTTTCACTTTTTGTTATGGTTCTTGTATATCTGAAAGTGCTTGGAAATATCTTTTAGCTATAGACTTTTTCTCTGTAGGTGCGTGGGATTTTGTGATAATATTGAAAGATTCGGTAATCAAAAACACGTTTTCGTCATAATTTATATCACCATATACATTCCCTAAATAATTAGTGACATCTTTCTTAAGCATAAAGTACCTAATAATAATATAATAATGAAACTTTAATTTTTACCTGAGAATAATTCAACTATAACTTATTGTTTCATACGGAACTTTGACGTCCATTTGGTTGAATATTATGGTTGAAGTTATCCAATTTGTTAGTCAAATACTGTTATTCCAGGTTTGGACAGTAATAAGAATATACTATCATTTTTGTTAATTCTAATTTATACGTTGATTCATTGAACAACTATTGTTAATAAAGTGATTTTCCCTAATATGACACTAATTCTAAAGGTGTCAAATTTTCATCCAAAGTTAATATGTTGGTTATATGTAGTTTTCAAATGTTCCTTTATTTTGTAGTAACGCTTCTATCCATTTTTGGACAAATGTTGATAACTTAGAATTCAGCGTATTAGAGAGATTTAAAAATAGGAACTATTCTTTTAAAACTCAGAATTAATGACCTGATGATTCAAACTGACTTGATAGTTGAAGAATGGTGACAGCATGCTTTGTTCACCGAGAAAAAAATATTCTTAATTTGAGAAAAAAATTCCTCTTCTTGGATCCTCTCACATTTTCCTCTCAAAAGGTGAATATTCCTCTAAAAATGAGAGGATTTTCCTCTTTTTTTTGAGAGGAGAGTTGGCGAAAGGAATCTTTTTGCATTTTCCTTTTAGATTGAGTATATTCCTCTAACTTGTTGAGGAATTGTAACCTACTAGTCTAGTGTCAAATCCAGTCAAACTGTTGAACTTTGGCATGGATGGATGAAGAACTGATTATATTCTTAGAACATTCGGGCCTCAGCATGTACGTGGAGTCGTTTAAAAGTAAGTAAATGTTCAGTTTTCCCATCTATCTATGCATGCGGTATTGTGTTGTACAGATTATATGATTTCATTAATATAATATTCCTTCCTGGAATAGAATAATAGTAATTATTTTATCATTCAGTTCTAATACAGATCGTATCTAGCATTTATTGTGAATAGTATTTGGTAATTTTAATAAATTTCCATATTGTTCTTATTAACACTATATATGTATTCATTTGAACTAAAAACCTACCCCCTAATGTATCATATTTAGAGTTAGATGAAATACTCTCCAAATGAGAGGATTGCATTTGAAACGTATTAGAGGATCCTCTTCATTTAAGAGGATATTTATTCCTCTTTGAGAGGATCCTCTTCATTTGAGAGTAATCCTCTTCAAGAGAAATCAATCCTCTCAAATTAAGAGGAATAATTTTCATACCATATTGGAGAGGAAAAATCGCATCAAAATAAGAGGAATCCTCCTAAACGAAGAATATATTTTTCTCGGCGTTCTACAATTTTTATAGAAACTCATACGAGATTCGTATAGAACATGTTGTTGCCCCTATTTTTTACTCACTCCAATAAATGTTTTTGAGTTTACCAAATTTGAACTGAATTTCGCGGAATGTTTAATGAAATTACGAAATTTTTACGGAATTTCCTCAAATGTACTATCAGTTATACCAAAAATGTAAAACAATATTCTGTTGCTTGTATTGGCAAACTTCATGGTGAATTTCACAGTAAAAATTTAGGGAACATTTTTTTTGTGGGTAAAATAAGAAAGGTGTTTATACCACTTTAACCTCGAAATCACAACTTCAACATAATGTGTTTGGCTGTTGTGGTGTAAAATACTGTTCGATACGTGTGTGAGAGGTGATTTTTAGCTCATGAGACTTTTGTTACTCGCTTCTTTCGTGCAAAAAACGTCGCATAACGTTCTTTGCGGTCTTGCATTGACACTATACCAAGAGTTCGTTGCAGCAGGTAAATCGTACCCTGAAATCAGTTCACACATTGTTTTTACTGTGTTCACACCAAATCTCAAATCATTCCTTTTTCGTTCAGAACCTAGTGTCCAAAAATATGTGAATTTATAGTTGTAGATTTCAATATAGTATACTAATATTTCTACTATACATTCACTTGAAATAAAGAATTTCGTTAGTACAACACCTGAGCAATATTGACAGAAAACTTAGCCATTCGTACATTTTTCACTGGGAATCTATAGGGTAGCTGATGGAGTTTTCAAGGGGTGGGGTGGTCTCAATCGAAGTCACGCCACGGCAAAAATTCTGCACAGTCCTGGATTCCAAAAATCGAATTCAAGCATCAGCGACGTTAGATTACACATGCTGACTGCGTATCAATGGCGGATGGTAGTGCCATCGTTTGTCAGTTGACTTGCTCATTAATACTCTAATCTCTTCACTGACTGGCATTGCCCTTGAGGCTTCCGCCCCGGCCTGGTATCCCCTTTTATATTTATCGAGTCGTATAATGTTTGCAGATAAACTATTCTGTCCTATTACTGTTGAAGATTTTTTAGGAAAATTTCTATAAACTTGTTTCTAAAGCATTCATGCTGTAACCGTTTCTAAATTTTACGAAACGGAAATTTCGGCTACGGTAACAGCATGAAGCTGGTGTCTGAGTTTGAGAAAATGCTATTTACAATTTAGTAATTTCCAGATGCTGTATACAGAATATTCTTTCAGCACAAGCTATAACTTGTGTTGGAAGAATCTTCTGGTGCTGGCCCAGCTCGGATTAGACCTTCTGGTTTCCCGTCCAGACGCTGCAGTCTGGGTCCGACCGAAATTTTACTCCTTTTTTGCTAGCCCTAGGCCAGGTAATCTGGTCAGACGCTTATTATTTGCTGGACAGCCGCTAGATTTCGGCTGATGACTGTAAAGATGATAAGAACATTTTTGTTTGATAGTGTGAATTTCTATTTATCTCTCATTTTAGGCTCCTGTAACGTTTTTGAAATATATCTAAGTTCAACATAGGATTTTTTTTCAGGGTGTGAATTAAAAAAATTCTTGTCTAGATAGTAGAATTTTTCTAATTTTCTGTCGTTTTAGAAAGTTGAACTCCTGTAACTTTTTTGAAATATTTTCAAGGAAAAATTTCCTGATCAAATTTGAAACTTTTTTTGTTCAGGGATAGCTGATCAAGCGCTAGTCCTGGGCCAGACAAGCACGGTCGTGCATAGCTTTTTTTGGGGCCCGGGACAAAACGAATCTCGGAGCCCCCTCCCCCGCCCCGAAAATTGACCTTTCATACCAGACAGTCTTGATTAGGTCAGACTTGGGCTAGAACTGATAATAGATTGACATGATGTAGATGTTATCCTTTCGATATACTTACCCGATTCCTACTTCACCGATATTTATTTTTTAACAACTTTCGTACATACGATATGAAATAATAAATTGAAATTTGCAGAAATTGGTTCAAAGACACTAAGGAAGATTTTCAGACTCATGCAAATTTCCACAGAATGCATGTTAGATTAGGGCAGAGGTGTCCAACCTTTTTTTTGGCGGAGCCAGAGTTGTGGCTCCGAACTGGTATCAAGAGCCACTTTTTTTTAAAGAATAATTATAACGCTATTTTCGATTGTTTTATCAAATATGAATATATTTTTCTCTATTTAATATTATATGCGACTGTTAACATGCTTCATCTTCTATCAGTTTACTTAAATACGGCTTCTCTTGGCAAATTCCACAACGCAATTCCGATTCCAAATTTTGCTGTACTAGGAGGCTAGGATACTTGCTTTTATGGCGCAAGAGCAAGAGCCACTGCCAATCATGGCCGGAGCCACATGTGGCTCAGTTGTTCTCAGGTTGGACACCTCTGGATTGGGGTGTTAAAATTTGGTGTCTCCAACCTTGTTGAGCCAGAAAATTGTCACGAAAGGAGAAAATTAGAATCGTAAATTCAAAACTTGATAGATTTAAATTCAATAGTGTATGAGAAGAATTACTACCTCTGATTTAGAAAAAGTAAGGACACCCTAAATGATATCCGGACAAGACCTCGACACGTTTTCCTCTTCAACGGATCTAATCAGACAGTCCTATTTCATAAGGAAGAATAAGATTGTAACACCGTTTCAAGAAAAATGGAGTACGCTGAGTAATACAAATCATGTTATACCGGACAAAATCTCGGACCATTATTCATAAATACTAAACTTGTTCTTATATTGCTAATTAGAAAAAATTTAATAGAAACTAAGGGCTGGGGGGGGGGGGGATTTACACAAACCTAATATTTTCTTTGATTAGAACGTAGAAATTTATTTTTTATTTTCATTTTGCACACTTTCAACTTTGTAGAAGTCACTCGGCATTGGATTTCACTCCTTGAAGCCAATGCAATTAAAGCGGTCACTTTAGCAAGCTTTTAGGCACAACTTGGAGGGGGTTGATCTGGGTGCGAAATTGGTGGAGAAAATTAAATTTCATATCGCCGGGGGTGTGTCTGGGCAATTGAGCAATCTAGTGTCCAAGGGTCAATCTGCCTAACTCGTCAACCAATTATTAGCATGTGATTACATACTTGAATTGTCTTTCACCATGCAGGTTTGATTAATACTTCGAGAGACGAAAATACATTATCTAAGCTTGGAGTCTGTATAGCAGAAATTGGCAATTTTCAGAGAAGTGTCTATCATAAGTGAATCCTGACAATGTGGACGGTGAAAACCAATTTCTTTCGAATGGTTGGCATTATTTAATTCAGTAAAATATCTTTTGATTGAGGAAAAACTTATCTGATTGTGCGAATTATTATTAATGTTATTATACCATTAGGCCAAATCCCTTTCGGGGTATAAGCGTAACTCGATTACGTTTCATCATTGTAAACAAATTATTATTGGTTAATTTGTACACTGAGGAGGTCACAGCCTCCTGCAGGAATCTGTTAGAAATTTCTACATAACTGACCAAACAAGAACTAGTTTTATATATATATATATATATATAACATATTATTTTTTTGGACCTTAAATACGAATTCTCAATAAAACAAAAAATTGTTTTAATTAAATTTCAAGCCAAGTTTTTGAAGATAAGGTACTCATCCTAGTATAATCATGTAGCTCTGTCGACTAAAGATTCTCCTATATTGAAAATTGTCATTTTAACAAAAAGGAATATTTAAACCACATTTCTCGTGAAATGTTGGAAAAATAAATCCATATTTAGGAAAGCTATAATTCCGGAAATCCGATTATGATATTCCAAACTTAAATCATCGTTATCTAAACCCAGACAAATTTTGAGGAATTTGAGAAAATCCAGTTTTAACCCTTCGCCTACACACCTATTTTTTCGAACATCTACACACTGGGTCAATCTGGCACTGTTCACTTTTTGATTGCGTATTATTCCAGAACTACTGACCCAATTGGCCTAAAAAATCAGGAAGTATAGTTTTTGGTATGCTTAAGTAATTCATAAGTATTATAAAGATCTTTCAAGTATTTAACATCACTAAAAAAATACGTAAAATTCGTGAAATTCCTGTACGCTGTATTCGATCATAGTTTGTGTGTGAGTCCAGATGACCCAGTGTGTAGGCGAAGGGTTAAGGACTGAGAAAAATATTTTGTTAGTGGTTACAATTGGTCTAGTACACCAAAATTTTGGTAATTTATCCTAATATGAATTAGTTGGTTTTCGCTCAGTCTACTTGACAAAACTTTTTCTTTTTAAATGAACCTATTATTTCCGCTGAATTGAATGATTTTATTCTTTGGGTACTAGATATTTTCGAAATTCAATGAAAACTTTCTGTGAAATAGCGATAACCATCGCGATTTTGGTCTAATGCACGGAGAAAAATAGGTATTGAAGGTAGAAATTGATAATTTGGATATGATACCATAATATAGATATACATATTTCGGCCTAATGTCTTATATCGGTACAATTCAAAGTACAAGAAATGCAATGAAAATATCTGTTCAGATTGAAAATTTAATCTGTTTCATTAACCTTCAATATCCAATATATTAAAACGCCAAATTTCATCGGAGTAATGTCATTGACGTGTGGCGTGGCGACTAAAGGTTCCAACCCCACCCGTGTTTCCTGAAATTATATATATTATTATATTATTGGAGCTAAACACATAGTTTTATCAACAAATAATCTTTGGGGGGGTTGAATTGACCCTCGATAATAAAATTTGTTAAGAAAATTTGTTGTTCGTTGTTGGCTTTAGGGTCAGGTATAATTGAATACAAATAAATTGTTTCAAACTTTTCGGCACACAATGGTACCCCTTTTCATTGGATTGTTATTAAATCTGTAATGAAGTACTTCAATTCTTACCAAGGAAGGAAATTCACAATGCGAAATGATATTTTCGTTCAATATAGATACAAGAAATTCAAGCAATGATAAAAAGTCTTTCATATTGGAAATTTGATTCTATTATTAAGAAACAGCAATAATCGAATTTTTAATCATTTTACACATCAAATTTGGATAAGTGAAGAATTGATTGTTCGACTATATACCATTATATTGTACGTAATACTGTGAAACTGTGATATAAACCTAAAATAAACATTTCGCATTGTGAATCTGCTTCCTTTTATGAATTTATGTACTTTACAGATTTAATAAAAATCCACTGAAGAGGGCCGCCATTGTGTGCCGAAACGTTTGAAACAATTTAATTTGTATTCCATTATACTTGACCCTAAAGCCAACAACGAACAAGAAATTTACTTCACGAATTTTATCAACAAATTTCTAAAAAATATTAATATAATAATACGTTTGAAAAATCTGCCCGTTGCTTCATTTTTCATATGATGTGTAGTTCTTCTAGAAATTTAATTATTTAATTGTTAATTTCATTTTTTACGATTGAAACAAAAACTCCGCGTTTTGAAGGAAAAAATTATAAATTTATAGATATTTTTCGGATGAACAAGATTTCTCTATCAATCCTTTGCCTTCGTCATTTTTTCAAAAATTCTATCATTTCATTTCTATATTTATTTTTCCTGATGGAAATGCATGTGTCAATTGTCCAAAAGTTCATTTTTTTCATTTTCTCTATGGTTTTTTTATAAATGGAGCAAAAATTACTTTTCCTATCAAAAAGTTAGTTTTACCAAATTTGTAGATCTTTTTTTGGTGCACAAGTTTTGTTCAATTCTATTTTCCCGTACAGTTTGACCAAAAAATGAATCTTCCTTTTTTCATTGTTTTTTGTGCTACTCAAATTTGAATTTTCGATTTTTTGGGAAAATTTGAAAAGTTGTAAGTATCATCTTGGAGGGCTCCCAAAATGAAACATTTTTTTCCTCTTAACTTCCTTTCATATCTTGCGTTGTTCGGCTAAAAATTCTCATTTTTGTTTATAATTTCGAATTTTAAAAAGGCCACAACAGTGACAATCTTGTTTCCATCAAAAAAAATCATGAGGATAAATTGTTCCACTTATTACTTACTACAAAAAGCCGTACTTACAACTTTTGGGTCTCAAAACGTGGACATTTGACAAAAAAAAAGGGGGGGGGGGATTTCACAAACCTAATACCTTCTCATAATGATGAGAATGTAAAAATTTGTTGATGAAATGGTTTTTTGACTCCAACATTAACGAACGGAGAAAATTAGATATGAGAAGTCGGTCGATCGTCGACGGCGAGTGGCCTCTTACGTGTTTGAGCAGCGGCGTTTCCTTTTTTTTATGCGAATCACACTTATGAACGATTCAACCTTTCCGAGTGAACGTTGCTGATGGTATCTTCCCACGCGATGTTTAAGGAAGAAAGAGTGACAGACAAGAAAGAAGGAGCGCAAGATAAAGAGGGAGAGAACTTGAGTCTTATCAAGGAAAAAAATCACTGAATCGACGAAAAACAGAACATCGATTTGTGCATGTGTGTGTGCGTGTTCTTCTTCTTTGGGGTATTATTCTAGTAAATATTAGAAAGGATGGGAAGAAAGCTGTGGACAGGGATGAGGGATTGAGGAATAGTGGGAGAGAAGGGAGGGGGGGGGGAGGGTCCAAGTTTATAAGGGTTCTTGGAAGGCGGGCGACCTCCCTTGGGCCTTCTTCATCTGGACGGAGGACTCTCTATCTCTCTTTTTCCCCTCCTACTCCTCTCTAACACACTCTTATTCGTCTATCTTATTTCCTTCACTTCCTTTCGTCTTCTTTGTTTTTTCTCTCGTTCAATCTTTCAAGCACCCTCTGAAAATGGGAAGGAGCTCTTTTAGATCACTCGTGACTTCCGCCGTGCAAATATAAAAAGACGAATTTGCAGTCCGGATGGCCCCTACTAATTTTCCGGATCCATCAAATAAACACTCATAAGTATCTGCATTTCTTGTAATGTTTAATCAACATCTAGTTTGGCGTAATGAACATACTTGAAAAATGGCCTTTAAGAGTTCCACTCCAGATTCAGAAAATGATGAGGGAAAAAATTTCGGGGAAAGCAGCGCACCCTGGATTCTGCCTCTCTGAATGCTATATTCGTTTGTGCTTGGTGAAGAATATGAAATAAAAATTGTGAAACTCCAAATAAAAGACGTAGAAAAAACATTATCACGTTGAAAATACAGAATCAATGGTACCGTATACCCGGCCAAAGTGCAAGCAAGCAATTATTTTTGAATTTTTTTTTATTATCCATAATGTGTTTCCACAACGTAATCTTTTTTGAATATTGATCTTATTGGAATACAAAACTTGCAAGTTCCCCTGGAATTAATAACAATATTAGTTTTGCCGTTGCTTCACTCAATCATATCTTCCATGATCCGAGAAGAACAGCGGTAATAACGCAACCACGAATGAACTATTTCATCATGGAAAAGCAGGAAATAAATGATTCAGAATAAGATAATTATTTTTCGATTGCTTTAATCGATGCAATGTTTGGCTGCTTAAAGATGTTTCTAAGTTTTCTCGGGAAAAAATGTATTAGAACAGAATATTAAGATATTACTGGCTATATCTTAGCGACATAACTAATAGAAATAAATCAAGATACTGAAGCAGGGCATCCCTGTGAATATTAAAAAGAAGGTTTTAACTCACAGTATCCAAGATATTTGAAGGCAGAATGTAAAACATTAAAAAAATAGTTCTTATTCAAGCGAAAATTTCCTGTAAATCGTTAGAATGTCAATGAGAACCGAAAGAATTTTCTACTAAAAGTCCACTATATATTATTTCCGGTCTTCGAGCCTTCGCCTCTTTCGATGATCATATCCTGTTTTTGTGAAGACACCACGCTGCATTCACGAACGCCAAGCGCCAACATGGAGTGGCGCTTGGTGTAAAAATGATGAGATCTTAACGAAAAGCACTAAATCCATAATCCGACATAAAATTAAACGCACTATAATTTCGAAGAAACACACACCCACAGACAGAGCGTAGCAAATTTTAAGCATCGTTTTTTGTTGAAAGTTGCCCTTCCGAAAATTTCGCTCGTTTGCGAGACGGCTGAGGAGTTTGGAGAGGTACCCGCCCCACCCTCAGTCTCGGCTGACTTCTGCCAGTGGAGTATACTGAGAGCGCACTGTTTACCCTAGCGGGGAATCCAATAATGCGCGCACGAACGAAAATCACATAGAAATTTTTTTTTAAATCTAAAGCCAACTCAGAATGGGCGCACTTTTGGGGATCCGCCGTCTTACCGGGCACGACGAATGCTCGAGATTTAGATAATATAAAGCAAAGTTGAAATCTTCCATCAAGACGTCCACACGTCAACGAAATTGCTCCGACAAAATTCCCCTTATTAATATCTTGGATATTAATTGCTACTATCAACTTTTATGCTTTCAATACAAACAGATATTGCCTTCTCATATCTTGTATTTTGGATAGAAGATATTAGATATTATGCCGTATCATGTATTTATTCTGGTGTATTATGGTTGGACATACGTCAAGCATATAAGCCAATAATTGAATTGTTGTCGAATCATTAAATTGTTAGGCACAATAATTGTGGTTTGATATTAAAACAAAATACTTATTAATAAAGTCATGGGAGTACCAAAGGAAAGGATCTGGAAGTTCAATGCGGATTTATGCCAGGGAGGTCATGTGCGGATCAGATATTTAGCTTAAGACAGATCACCGAAAAGAACCTAAGAGTAAA
>WSXT02095397.1:0-11599 GCA_011762715.2 Neuroterus valhalla
ATTCTCTACTATTTTTCGCTTGCTGTCCAGCATTCGCGTGCCAACATATTAATTTGTAATATAAAAATCTCGCCGTGGAGGTGGCAACCGCATCAACGCTATTTCTAATGATCGGCAATAATAAAAAAGACTACTACACGATTTTTCCGTTTAGTACTTTCACTTTGCATGTTATTATCGAGAGGAAAAAAGCGATAAGAATGTGAACTACACTGTATGTAAATGCGTGGTTATTTCTGCGTTGATTACATTTCTGATGGTTATTTAGAAAAATAATTAGAGGAGTTGGCATCGTTTATTTGCTGAATAACATCAAAATAATGCCCTTTAATCACATAGGTTAACTTTGAGAAGCTCCAGTATTATCAGAATTACCTCGAAAAATTTGAAGAAAGTAGTTTATTCTTCAACGTCTTAGGAATCGATTTTTTTTTAACTTAATATAATTATTTCATAAACGTTACTGTTACATAGTGTGAAAGCAAAAAAATTTCTTGTATAGAGTAGAAGAGAGTGGAGTAGAGTATAGAGAGGTCGTAGATCAGTAAGAAAAGTTCAGGGAACCGTGAGAAAATTAGCATTCTCAAAATTGACGTATTTAAAAATTGAGGACTCTAACTCCCATGATTTCTAGAATGAGAGCATTTTAGATGTTGAGCTTAACGCCACCCTGTAATGATAAATGTGACGCGCTCCGAAGAAAGGGACCTAAGAGCAAAAAAATCAAATACAGGATTTTAATTTTTTTATTATAAAGCAACCTTTAATTAATATAAAACGACTCCTTTGGAGAAAAGAATCAAATACAGGATTTTAATTTTTTTATTAAAAAGCAACCTTTAATTAATATAAAACGCGCTCCTTTGGAGCGCGTCACAAATACAATATCGCAATTTGATATACAAAACCAGAAAATATAGGATTTTCGAATACTGCACATTTTATATGCAAAAATATGAAGGATAACTCGATTCTTTCCAAGCACGAGAAAAGCGGCGTAACAATTATTATAAATGCGCGAATGAGCCAAACTCTATACAGAAGAAAAATTCCTCATTCATCCTCGCAAATCGCTTTCCCAAACTCCGACAATTGACCCTACCTATTTTGCGTATTACCCAAAAATGCGTCCTCAGTTTTATCAATAGCTGTTGACAGAAAAATACTCTTCACAGCATGTAAACTAAGTGTTATCTTTACATCAATTTCAGCGTGATGTTTACGAGCAACAAAAATCACCTCCACATGGTTAAAGTTTACAAAAAAATGGAGTATGATTACCATGCTAACTACTTTGTATCTTCTTTTGTTTTGATCCAACCCCACCCACTTAAATATCACTTGCAACAACATTCGATACCTGTTTTTATATGTTTTCCAGAGGGCGCCTTGCGCACAAATCTAGGACACTTCAGGCTTTAACTTCCCTTTCGCGATCAAACATATTTACACATCTAAAGCCCGGTGAAAATCACCCAGTGCTCTTTGAAATCCTCTCTAATTGCTTTGGATGAGTTTAAGCAGTATCATGAAACGAGTTTGGTTATGTATGGAGTATTGTTGTGAATTCTGGGAAAGACCGGAAGTATCATGAAAAACGGCAGTAGACGCTTTCAACGCGCTGTTACACGCTGTTACATGCATTTTACGTGCAAAGCAGTTTGAATAGCAACTCGATCCTTTTCGAACTTGCTACTCGTTCAGGATCTTGAAGCTCCTATACATATGCTCCCGTAAACATTCTACGCACTTTTACGCAGTCGGTGGGATCGCGTGCTCTGAAGCTCTACGCGTATGCCACTTGCTTTTTTTTTCTGCGCGTATCCTTGCAGCAGCGATCCTCCAAGTGTGTACTTTGCTATTTTTGCGAAACGGCTGTATCTCCACTTGCAAATAAATTCATTGCATGATTGAGTATCCTGCAATCGAGACTCATTATCGTTTTAAAACTTAAATCGGCCGATTGGTCGCTCTTAAGCTTTTGCTGCAACGATCAATGAAGATGAACGGAGGCTATTTTGTGGTCAATGCAGGATGTCCAATAAAATTGGAATTTTTTCGTCTTTAGTGGTATAACTCTCAAAGGCTGACAGGAAGCTTAAAATTGTTGCAATATCGCAAAGAGTGGGAATTATTGTATATCCAGAAGAGTGGATCACATTTTAGGAAACATATTTGACTCATTCTCTCCGGGTTGAAATAAAAAACCAAATATTATTGGAATAGGGTTGTGGACCATTATGGGCAAAATATTAATTGATAATAAAAGTTGAAAGTATTTGAAAGTTCAAATTTCCAATTAGCTGAATGATTTGGTACGGATGTTAACTTCTTGATTCACCGAGCGCATTTTCAACTCTTGACAATTGAATGATTTGAAACATAATTTTTTTGTAAGATTATTGTTAAGAGGTCTGGTACACAGAACAACCTTTTTTATTTATTGGAACCGCTTTCTGAATAAGAGGTCAAGAAGAAGCACTTCATCACATCTTATAAAGTACCATCATCATACATGGTCCTTTTTGCGAAGCTTCTAAGAAAACAACATGCGCGAACCGAGTCGCGCTTCGAGTTTCTGAAAAAGGGGGTAAAAAACGTAAAAAGTGCAACACAACCTCGTGGATCAGAAGCGGAACAGCATAAATGGCTGTTACTGGCGTTGCGGTTACGGTAGGGTCCTGGAGAAAAATTACTGTAAGGACTGTGCAGTGTGTACTGTGTTGACCACTTGCATGCCAGATGGCGAAGATGATTCTGACGAAACTGTGGAATAAATATTCTAGATTTCCAGAACTCCATCTGCAATTCATGTCGATAGATTGTTTTAATAGATTAATTTTGTATTTATGCATTTTGACACGGCTACGAATTTAAATAAACTATTTCTGAGCAGGTTTAAGACATAAAAAACTTAACTCCATCAGAATGTAATATGCATATCCTAAATGTTTCACATGATCATTGCAGATCATTAGGTGCGACTCTTATATACGCGCAAATCGAGAAACAAAGAGGGGACGTGGAGACAGAATATTCGTTATGGATTCAGGTTACTGTCCTGTTATGCTGACTGGCTTGATTCCATCCAGCTTGGAATATTTTGAACGTAGGAAGTACGTACCAGAAGGTTCATAGTATAAGCTATAAAGTATATAACCTCTGTAGGAAGACGAATGCTTACTCAGACGTGAGAATGTTGTCCATCCTAAGCTGGTCTACCTATCGTCCTATCTACAAAAAGTAGACTTTCAACTGCTACTACTCTTCCCTTATTTACCCCTTCTTCCTTCACCATCAATCTAAGCTTCACAGTTTACTCCTTATACTCTAAGAAGTGTCACTCTAGATTTATCTGGAAGAAAACTGTTTCGAATCATCTCATTTCTGGAAAAAGCTAGGATCCAAATAATATATCAAAATTCTATTCTGCAATGGTATTAAAATTTATACAGAAACCTGTATCAATATTCGGATACAGAAGACTGATACCAAGACTGTTACATTTTTTTATCTTTCCGTTGCAAAACAAATTGATACCTTCAGATTTTCTCACTTTTTGAATAATGTCTGTAACCAGAGCACGATTTCACCTTTTTTGCGCGGAAAAATGAAACAAACGCCCATATTCTTGATTGCACAACGATTAGGATAAGTTTTGTGTACACAATTTATAGGACGCGTGAACCAGTTCTAGAAGCGATGCTTGTAAAAGTAGCCGAAGTTTCAGGAAAGTATTTATCGGTACACAAAAATATATTCAACCTTTCATTTCAACTGTATCTAATACAAATCCAGGTGCACACGGAAAACAGTTTGCTTCGCCGGCCCTGATCTTAGGTAAATATTAAAAAAGCGAATAAAATAAATATGACGTTGTGAAAAATGTTTTTTTCTTCTAAATTTTGTTCTAGTCTCCCGAAATATGAGCGAAAGGAACTTTTTGGTCAACGTAACTTAGTGGAACTTTGTTTTCGCACAAGTCTTTGTTTCAGAATAATCAACGAGAAAATATTATTTTTATGTAAAATCAGACCCACTCATTTTCCAAGAAATTTCCACATTTGAACAACAGTGAGTAAAATAATAAGCTTTTTCGAAGGTGTACGTGTCTGCTTGCATCGTTATTGAACAGAATTTTTGATGCAAACTTTCCACAACACATGTATTATTCATGATTTCTACTGTTATTGGATTATTTCGAAAATTCACTCGAAAACGTCTCTTATTAAGAGGAAACAAAGTTTACAAAGGATTATGAGTCTGGACATAAGTGAATGAAAATTCTGATGCAGTATCTGATTTATAATAGAATTACAATCGCACGATTATGAATACACTGGCAGTTGGAAATGTTATCTTGAAGATTATTTATGATCAGATTGATGATTCTTGTGTTATTACTTTGAGAGGAGGGAAAAGTACTCTTATTGATACGATAAGAGAGTTATTAACCAATTCTTCCTGCAGTCTGTTATGGGTTGAATGAAGGTTGGAAGTACTGAACTAGATAACCACTTAATTTGGACTTTCACAGGCGAGCGATAAAAAATTCTATAAAATCAAAATCAACATTTCAAGATAAAAAACACGAAAAGTCTGATTAGAAAAAGTAATACTCCTACTCACCTTCTGCAAAGTTAATAATAAACATTCCTATACATCTTTAGTGGATTCTGTAAAACTTCACGCATGCATAGTTTTATATATTTAATTTATTTATGTATTTACACATATATCTATACCATAGAGGGTGTCACAAAAGTAGTAGAACAGGCCTGTATCTTCTTAAGTGGGCTATTTTTCACAAGGTTATTCCCGTAAAAACTTTCAAACATGGAATATGATGGTGACCTTGGTTTTGACCTTGAGGATGGCCTTTATGCTTATTTCAAGGCTAGCTTTTTTTAAAAATGGAAACGCCCCTTTTTGACAACTGCAATCGGAAGATCAAAAAATTTTATTTCCAGATATACGCGTACGTCATATGTTGCGGATGACCTTAGAGTGACCTTTATCGTCAAATTTGATAGTCAAATATGCAGCTGTTAGGTTGAAGCTGTTTGGTTTCAATTAATAATTCATGTATTTCGTTGAGAATTTGACTCTTTGGTAGAAATTCATCTCCGTGGTTGAAAATGTAACTATTTGTTTGGGAATTTTTCATTTTGCTAAAAATCCGCCTTGTTTGGAATGAGATTTTACAATGAAGGACACTCCAAGCTCATCCGCAACATATTACCTAAGTGCATATTTGAATGTAGAATTTCGCGTTCTTTAGATTGCCGTTGTCAAAAAGGGGCGTTTCCATTAGACAGAAACAGTTGGCCTTGAAATAACCATGGATTTCACCCTAGAGTTCAAAGCTTAGGTCACCATCATGTTCCCTGTTAAAAGTTACAACGGAAATGACCTTGACCTTTGTGAAAAATAGCCAGTTTCGCGCAACTATTGTGACACCCTGTATATATATATATATATATATATATAATTTAATCATATCACCATTTTGTTTTTTTTTGCAACTGTATAAAAGCCGGATGGGATGCCAAGAAATAAGACATGATGAGGCATTGAACACATAAAATTTTTACCTTGACTTAACAATTGGTTTCAGAGACATATTGGTGTCAAAGTCAGATTTTATAAATTCGAAATGGGTGATCCCAAATGGCAAAATACATCTAAAAAAACTGTTGTGATAACATTATTAGATATAATTGGGACGAAAAATTCTAAAGGGAAGGTAATTTCAATCCACAAAACTGAGATTCGGGATACTTGAAACATTTTTCGAATAGGATAACCGGACGTCTTAAAGAATAATGAACATTTTGAATATTAAAAATCTTACCGGAACAGGACGAAAAATAAATCATTTTGCAACTACTATTTAGCACGGTAGTTTTATCACATAAATATTTGGAATACTTAATCAGGCATTTTGAGAAAGAATAATATTTTTATTTGCTAAAGACTACGATTGCATTGCACATAATGAGGTCACTTGAAACTGGAGAAAATAAATAGACTAAACAAATGTATTGATCCAATCTCTAAATAGAGGGTGCATCAAATTTACAAAAACATCTGGATGCATCCCAGTTAAAAAACCTCCACTCCAAGCCATAACACCAATCAGATGCTGGTTAACTACTAAGGGAGCACCAGCATCACCATAGCCAGCGCATCTTACTGAATTTCTGTCAAGAGTACAAATTTGTTTACTTGTAATTAAAGTTGTATTATGACAGTAAAAGTCACACTGTTTCTCGCTGATTATCGGCACACTGATTGATCGCAACTCGGTGGGAACTTGCCAACTGTTCCTGAAATTGAAAGAAAGAGCATTTTCAGTTTAGAAATATATCTAAACTATTTCAAATAAGGCAGACATTTTGAGTTTTACCAACGTGATGTCCCACTAAAATACTGGATATGAGAAAAATCAGTACTAAAGTGCTAACTTTTCCCAAAATTTTTTCTAGTTCCAACTTGGGACAAGCAAAAGTATTAGAAAAGACTCATTCATTTTTTTTGCTTCTAACAGAGACCTTAAGGGTTTCTACACCAAAAAGGTTCGGATGAAGCAGAACTAAGTTAAATCAATAAAGTTCAAAATTTTGCTATTTCTCCATGAATTTTTGTGACATAAGTCTTATAAGAACTTTTAAGGAATAATGAAATATATAAAATTGTGCTTTTATATCACTCTTGTTCTATGAAGTTGGGAGTTCATATTCTAAATCCTAATGGAATCCCAATATAACTATTTTCTTTACTCGGGAGATTCTTTCGCGTGAATGAAATTGTTTGTTTTAAAGGGACATTTATGTGAAGCTTCCGAGTCTCGATTAATTTGACAAAAATTTCTCTGCATTAGGAAAGAATTAGTTTAAACTGAATCTGAACTTCAAAATCGATTTTGATGAAGATGATACCTTATGTCAAAATACACTGAAAAATTGCGACTTTTATGAAAATAGGGAAAGTCAATTGATGAAAAAACATGATTATAATTTCCAATGTCTGTTTCCTATTCTTCTTTCAAAGAAGATTTCATGTATGTTCTATTCTAATTTAAAAATGAAATGATTTGAAATAAACATTTTTTGTAAGCATAAATTTTTTAATCTCCAGAGTAAATGGTTTGAAACTGTTTGGCGAACCTCTTTTTTAGTTTAAGAGTTAATTATCAGTCGGGAAGGGGTGGGGGGACAAAAAATAATTATTTTCTCCAGAAATATCCAGAAAGTTGAAATCTGTCAAAATTGCCATTTCCGATTCAAAAATGTTTAGGAAAATTTATAAATTAACCGTGCTTTACAACAGTGCATTATACATTATTTATTATGCGAGTCATCTAATACCTGAATGTAGATAAAAAATTATCTCTGTGGCAAGTGCGAGGGCAAGTGGCATCTATTGCACTGTTGTAGCGCATGGCTCAACTCATTATCAATATGAAATGGATGTACCATTTGATAATTCTAATGTCAATTAGAGAAATTTGTATTTGTTACTATTCTGATACTAAAAATTTAGAAACTGTAAAACATCAAAAGAATCGGTAAATAGTTTCACAATAAACATTCTTTCGTTCTGAAATTTATCCAATAAACCAATTTTTATCACACAATTAAACAATATATATTTTAATATTCTTTGTGAAAAGTTCAAATGTCAAAACTTCAATGGTCTACCTTGACTGATATTTAACTCTTGGACTTGAAGAAGGGCTCTACAATAGATTTCAATCTATTAACTTCCAAATCCGAAAAACAGATCAAAGTAAACAGTAACCAAAATTCTAATTGAGTATGTATTATACAGAAATTTGATGGTAAAAATTGAAATTGGTACAAAGCGGGAATTGATGCATGAATATTTTCTATTATTTTTATAATAGGCCTAAATCATATCTCCATTTCATTTTAAAAGTTTCCATTGAAATGACGTCAAGAAAAATAGAAACTTCAAGTTACATATAATTATATTACCTCTCACCTTTGCTCAGGTGTGCATCCCCAGCCAGTGACAGTTCCGTGAGAATTCGGTGGAACAACTCCATTATATATTTCTATTTTTCGATTGAATGTTAGGTGAAAATCAATTGGTGGATGAATGTCAAGAATCCCAAGATTATTCGCGTACCGGTTCCGATAGCCTGGGTGTTTATGGAGTTCTAACACATCGTGACGAAATCCACGATTTAAATAAGATGAACCAGACCAAACGGTGTAAACAAAATGTGGATCATTAATGCATTCACCACTAGTTATGATTATCGTTGCGGATAATATAGTGCCCATGCACGTAAAAATTCCATTCCTCCTTACGTTAACAACATAGGGGACGTCTTGAATTGTTACTGCCGATCGGGTACTTACTGGCAAGCGATCGACCACACGTTTCTTACGGACATGAAGAATTAAAGATTCCTCTGGAAAAACAAATTAAATATATTATTTATCATCAGCAGGAAGGAAACTTAATACGATACGTACCAGTCTGTATAACTTAGTAAGGATTATGTCATTCTTTCCGCCAATCATAGGAGTACACTTTATATTTTGTTATATCCTATCATAACATAACGAGGATATCATTTCACCTACCAATTTTATCTTCTGATAAACTTCCAATTCCTTCCGAAAAAATGGTACAAAGAGTTAAGAGACTGAAAAATGTTTTTTGCTTCATGCTACACTATATAAGCTGAGAGACTTTAGACAACAGAATTCCTTTGCTTATATCTCGCCGAATAAAAGAGAGCAATGATATTATGCCTGTTCCAACCGACTCTCATAATGTAACACTATTTGCAGTATTTAATTATCATATTCGTTTTATTGACACAGACATTAGAGTTTGATAACGCTTACATTCCTCATTGCAAAACAGAGGTAAATCATTATGAACAAGCAAACGGTGAAGAAATAACTTGAAAACAATGGAAATACAATCATAACTCGTTGCGAGCAGTACAAACATTGATTGCACTTTATTAGTTAAAGACCATGTGTGGTAACCTCAAAATTTTTTTCCACCAACGTACATTCACACAAGATGCAATATTCAGTTGAAAATGTGGGATACTTAATAAAGAGCACTATTATTAGACGTCTATCTAGTCCTACATCTTTATAATTTATTGAAAAGGAAGAAAACAATTTCCTATAATGCACTTTTTTCAATTATAGAAGTTTAGTAAAAGATGATCATTTGTAATTGCTTTTTATTTTGTTCCCTAAATTTTTATCTTGATATCGAATTTCGTATATGGCTCAATATCAATATTTGTATATGGCTCATAATAAGTTTAAATTGTATTCAAATTTAGGAGAAAGACCTAGCATTTTTTAAATTCAAAATCTATACTCAGTATAATGCTTGTTTTGTTTATTGAAATGTAATAGTTTATATTTATGAATATAACAATAGAAAACGTTAGGAATATAATTTTACATTTCACATTGCACATTATACTTTTCATTTTTCCAATGTCATTGTTTTTGTTATTGGAGTCACTTCTTATGCCTAAGCTAAAATTTTGAACAATCTCTGAATCAAGACGTGAATTCGACAACAAGAACAATGTCACGAGAAATATACAAAGTGAAATAGGAAATGTGAAATCATACGCAATCGACCCCCTAGTGTTTAACAAACTTATTATCAAGGTTTCAGCGAAGTTTCCTGCTTGCAAGCAAATAGTTCCTCGTTCCACTCATATACACTCATCACGCGTTCGAACCAGATTTGAAGCAAAGACCGTCTACGCTAACGTAAACACTAAGGACCGTATAGCCTCTGAACCGGTGCGTGGATACGAGCATGAACAGCCGTGAGGCCGGCACTGTGACAAGTGGCCCTATAACGCGTGATGAGTGTATATATTTCTCAATGCAGTTTTTCGTCTATCAGATGGTATTTGAAATATTAAAAAACTTCAAAAACTGCATATTCTGTTGCGATATGCGGTTTTTGTTTTGATTTAAATGGAATCTCTTGGAATGATAGCGCAGGCGCGTGATATGTAAGAAAAAAAGGACTGGATCTTTGCACAGGTTTTAGCAGCTGGTCAGGGAGAGAACGCAAGAGGAGACAATGTAGACCATCAGATGAGGCCCCCACCACAATTACATCCTGCTTGTAGCTTGGTTGCTTCCCTTCCACTTTCATGCGCATACTCACGACGCACAATGGTCCCAAACACCCAAGAAGCTGGCCAAAAATCATAAAATCAATGCTCGATTTCGATGTATGGTTTATGCTCATTTCATACAGAAGGCCTTCGCGTGTACTGATACGGAATTGACATCACCAGATATCGGGTTGCCTATCTTGCAGGAGAACGCAAAGTCATAGTTCGTTGAAAACTTGTGTTCTACGCTTTTCCGAGCGTCAATTTCAACAAGTCCTACTTATTAGGAAGAGTGATTACGAGAAGTGTCGGATTTACATGTAGGCAAAATAGGCGAATTCCTAGGGCCCCGCGAAAATAGACATAGTACCGAGGGCCCCATTTTATCTTTAAACTTACAATGACTTGGACGAGGGCCCCCATTCTATCTTTCTGCCTAGGGCCCCGGAGTATGTAAATCCGGCACTGATTACGAGTGGAAATAGGGATCATAAAACATGACAGAGGATCCCCAGTTGAATTCAGAACGCTTATTGGTAATCTTTTATGAGTTGCATATATTTTCACGTACATCATGTCATTTTTACTGAATGACATGAAAATTCGCGTAACTGTAGAGCTACAAAAAACTACCATGTCCTATCACGTTCAACGCATGATGTAATCGACAAACTGACTCCGATTTTGATTGGTCTCAAAAAACCGGAATCGGAAGTTTTAAAACGCGCACAATATTCGAGTCAATTTTTTTTATTCTACCATAGGCTCGTCAGAAAATTGATAGAAAATCAAAAGAAATCTGATCATATGAAAATATGAAAACGCATTGCGCATAGAATACATATTCAATCATATTCGTATTCTCATTTTAAATGAATGAATTTCGCGGATTTAATAAAATCTCCACGTTTTGAGACCCCCTGAATTAAAAAAGACGATTTTTACAAAGTTGGATGTATGTCTGTCTGTCTGTCTGTACTCTACTTTTTAATCTGTAGACTCGATATCTTTCGGAAGAATGCTCCGATTGGATCGTGCTTTGGCACGTTCTTTAAAACCCAAAAAAGAAAAGAATAGTTTGTTTACCAGCTATTTTTGACCAACGGTTCTGGTTTCGTCCATCGAAAAAACTTTTTGAAAAATTGAAAATACTAATTTCTGCTCAAACTATGCAAGGTGTTAAAAAATGATCAGTAACAAAATTATTTATTTTTAAAATAGTTCTTGTTTGAATAGTAAAAAATGTTATAAAAAATTAAAAATTCCATTTTTCAGAAAAACTATGTGAGATAGGTATAGCTTTGGTTACAATGATAATAACGCAGTTGACAGAATAAAAAATTGCCATCTTCCGGCCAAACTATGGGAGAAAAGGAGAAATCCTGGCCAGCGGTAGTTGGCCGAAGGTGAGAGAAACGAGCGCCAACGACCACGCTAAGATTAACACAAAAA
>WSXT02095408.1:0-11598 GCA_011762715.2 Neuroterus valhalla
TCCCAATCGTGCACACACGATTAAGAAACACGATTGGCAACAATTCAAATTTCTTTCTATCGTTCTCAAATGTTTTGGATTGATTATTTCTAGGAGGGCCTTTTTGTGTGTGAGCATTAGTCCCTTAAGTAACTTCTTGTCACTTTTTGAGGTGATACATTTTTAGGGAACGGTGTGAATTTGCAAATCAGAGGACGTTTAGTGTAACGCGTAACGCTAAACACTGGCAGGGAAAGAGCGGGCTTCCCCGTCTCTCTTTTTTTTCATTCTTCGCTCCACACTGAGAGCGGTATGTAGTGGTGTATAGTGGCAGCTGGCACATGAGCACGACGTTGTTTGCTTGTGTTTGCGTTACACGGATCAGAAAATTTATTTTTTATTGCAGGAATGAAAAATGATTAACAATGTAAGAAACAAAATAATAAAAAAGAATCATCTTGACCGTGTCTCTTTGATGTCATATTCTTCAAATTTAAAACAACTGTTACTTATTAGGACAAATTCTTTACCTGATTTCGTCTAATTATTTTGAGTGATTGTTCAAATAAGAACAACTTTAATTGTCAGCATATGGATTTGGGTGCATTACCTTTTTCGATCTGAAATTCGACTCTTTATTTGATTATCTATCTTATAAAAATTGGAAACTCAACTATCCTGTATTTGTGAAAAAAGTTCATTTTCAACCAAGAAAGATAAATTTTGGACCAGAAGAAACGAATTTGGAAAAGTATATGAATTTTCGATTTTTCGAAGCGTCTACCTGAATCATCAATAAAAAGTTTATCAATGATGATGTAGCTAATTTTAATATACATTTCACTTTATTGAGATAAAATTTTGGTTAATCATACCTCATTATTCTTTTACATTGACTTATTCGACAAAAGCTCCCCTCTAGTTGCTTAATTGAGTTGAAGGAAAAATCATCAATTTCTGTGATATATTATTAAAGATTTATTATTCTAGAATGTTAACATAACATATCAATGAATTTTCTATTGAAACTATTCAAGATTGAAAAATTTTCAATTTGCAGTCATACACATTAAATATGGAAGAGTCTTCAATTTCAAATATTCGAAAAAAAAATTAGATCATGAATATCTTTTTTCCAGAACTCAAGTGCAAAAGTGCTCATTTTTTGGATGTTTTAATAAACAAAACTAAAATAGTTCTCTAATACCTCTGCTGATGTTAGCACAGTTGAATATCTTTTTTCCAAAACTCTAAGTGCAAAGCTGCAAATTTCTTCATTTTTCTATCTGACCATCAGTGCTAATGCCTCTTAATGAGCTTAGGCCGATCGACAGCTGATGGCGAGCTGCGGAAGAGGTAGTAGCATGGAGGGGGAAGGCACCGGCGGCTGCCTCCCCTTGACCATTCCGCATCTCGACCCCAGCCAGGAAATGCACTTTTTTCATTCACAAATGTCAAGTCTTCGATAAAGGTCCGATTTAAAAAATTTTTTTTCCTTAAATAAATGATATATTCAAAATAATATTAAGTAAAATAAAAAAATTGAAATTTTTTACAAGAATTCGACCTTTGTGTCCTCTCACGTAGAAAAATAGTTTCTCTTTTGCATCAAAGATTTTCTCAACTTCTGTACGAGTGGCTGCTAGTTACAAGAATATTGAAAAGGGCTGTAATAATCATTTTTGCGAATAATTTTTCATTTCAAGTACGTTGACATTTGAGGTTTTTCGAATTTTTCATTTTCTTCAATTGTCAGATTGGCTGCAGATATTCCCAGAAATTATGTATCTTTGTTCATATGTGGCTTAATATATCAATTACAATTTTCAATAACAGATTCGACATTTTGGTCTATTCACGTTTGAAAATGAAAATGTTCTAAACTATCGAATTAATAGCTGCTTCTCACAACAACATTTGAAAAGTTGACAATAATTGCTTTTAAAAACTATTCTTGAAGCAAAATTTTCAATTTATTCTATGGAATAGCTACAGATATTTCAACAAATATATTATTTGGAGAGGGAAAAAATGGTAGTGACGCTCCACTTCACAATGGCACGATCGCTCTCTCAAGAATATGGCTAATTCGTCTAGGTCTCAGTGCAGAACTGAACTGCCCTCACTGCCATTAACAGTACTTTGTCGCGTTTATCCTACCCTCTCATTATTTTAGAACCTCTCTAGTTTTGCTTACAATTCATGGATTCAGATGATACTTTTTTGGTAAATAAGCATAAAAATATTGAAAGTGAAGATATATCAATACAAAGTTGAAATTCTACCTCAAGGTTAACATTATTACACGATGCGTTTCCAGAGTGTTCAGCGTGTGAGAAAAGCGGGAATTGTACGGTAATTATATTTGTGCGGGAAATGTTCACTGGAAATATATAATTACAAATTGTCGTGTGCTAGGAAGTGTCAAGCAGAGAGTCGAGGTTATGTTTTGTGTCAGTTGGTGTCACGCACAAAGTGATAATGTAGGTATAACTGTATTAATGATAAGAATTATGCTAATAAAATTGGAGGATGGATTCAATAACCATGGGAAGTAAGTATATGCACTGGTGATCTTTCAAATACCTTAAAAAGAATAAAAATTGCAACGGGTATTTTGAATGGTTGTGAACACAAAGCAAAAAAAGGTTGCAATTGCACAGTGACAATTAAGGTTATGTTTATACCGGTAGAACATTTGAAATTCGAAAATTTTTCTTACGTGATCTCGTCATTCTTACAGTTCCCGTACGTAGCGCTCCCATCTGGGAAGAGATGAAAATTTTTCCAACATCGCCGACACAGGACGTGCGGTCTCCTTGTAGTACTTCGTGGTCCCTTGAATGAATTAATTATGCAGAAAAGATTTTTCGTGCATTCATGAAATTTCAAGTATCGCGCGCCATTGAACCACTTGTGCTTGCCTGTGCGGTCAATAGCATACAAGAATTCGTAGTTCATTTCTTACTCTGACATCTGGTAGTTGGCCCATTTCTGGAACTTGAGGTTGAGCACGTCGACAAGTGCACCTCTGACATCGGTTCCAGGCACCCTCGATTCCCGTTCGAAAATTGAGAATACGAAATCATTTTCTCAAGTCATTGACTACCCTTTCTCTACCCAAGTGGTTCGCTTTACGATGGTAGCGATCAATCAACATCTGGTCGATGTTGTGTCCATCAAGGATGATCGGTTCCCTCTCCGCCAGGCTGACGCCCTGGATTCTCGAATACGATCTCGCATTCACATATATCCGTCTCCTCCAACAGTTGGTGACAATGATAGTAGTCTCGATGATTTGGCTAGATCCAGTCCCTCCTCCAGATTTCGGACTTTCTGAGGAAATGCTTCAGTCTGTGATCTTTTTGGAAAATGCTGCTCTATCCATTGAATTTCTGACGCTGTTAGCTCGCCTGTGTTGTCTTCCTTCTTGAGCCAACGTTTTGCGGTTCGCTTGACCTAGGCGAGATAACGAACCACTTTTGACCATTGAAAGAACCTAGAACAAACGAAAAAATGAGAAAAATATACACTATTGATAGGCAAACAGAATCCTCTTTTTACTTCTGTTGCTTCTTTTTTCATTTTATCGATTGGTTGTACGGGCCAGCCGTCTTGGGCGTAGTTCATGAACTTTGGGCCCGTAAACCAGCGTCTCGTTGACTCTTTTTCCATGATTTGAGTGTTTCTTGTCGCTTCATCTGCTACATTATCATTGGTGGAAATCCACCGCCATTACGATTCCGTGGTGATATCTAAAATTTCGGCAATTCTGTGAGCCACAAAGGTTTGGTATTTTCTGGCTTTCGATCGAATCCACCTGGAGACTGTTATCGAATCAGACCAGAATACTTTTCTTTCGATTTTTAAGCTATGATTTTCGCGTGTGAGATTCGCCAAGCGAATTGCCATCACAGCTGCCTGTAATTCCAGACGCGAGATCGTCAGTATCTTTAACGCTGCGACTCTACTTTTCGCCAGAACTAAAGAGAATTGGATACCGTTGTCTTCTTCCATTCTTAAATAGGTCACTTCTGAGAAAGACTTTTAACAGGCATCTCCGGAAACGTGAAGATAAATACTCTTAACTCTTTCGATTTCCGACGAGAAGCATCTTGGAATCTTCAGTCTTGACGTTCGTTGCAGATCCTTCAACCAAGTTCTCCATCTTCCGTGTAGATACGTTGGTATTTTCTCATCTCAAGTGAATTCTTTTCTCCAAATGTCTTGAAGAAGAATTTTTGCTCGTATCACGAGGTGGAAGAGTAAACCCAAAGCATCAAACAAAGACATTGTAATCTTATGAACCTCTCTTCTTGTTTGCATCCGCTTGCCTTGAAACCACTCTGTGCTTTCTCTTGGGAAATTGGTAGATTTCATCAAATTATCCGCCTCTGAATTCGAAATCATACCTAAACCCTCAGAATTTTCTTCTTGCGAAATTGATACTTTCCTTCCCCTTAAAGCCACTGTTTCGGTAGAAAGTGCGTCGAGTACCTCTTGAGAATTAAAGAGCCAGTTACATTCAGGAATCCTCCCTTCTGGTAAACTAGTACGACATCTTTGACTAACTGAAGAGCCTTGGCTTCCGTGTCAACGCTGTCCAAGTAACCGTCCATATAATGCTTTTCTATAATCGCACACCACGCTGCAAGATACTCCTGACGAAATTCCCGAGCGTTTCTGTCTTTGATTTCCTGGGCGATGTACGGAGAAGATACGGCCCCAAATATCATGGATTCCATCCTCATCACTCTGATTTTTCTAGTCTCTTCATCTCTCGCTAACAAACGTTGTGTACTTGATCCTGCGGAAGAATTTGCATTCGAAGAAACATCTTTCTGATGTCTTCAAAAAGGGCTACCTTTCTTTCTCTAAAGTCTCTCTTACAAAAGAGTTCAATAAATCGGGTGCTTTCAATAATCGATCATTCAAGCTGGTACCGTTATCTTGGCTGCTGCATCCAAAACGAGGCGGAGTTTCTCCGGCTTCCGAGGGTGAATCACTGGAATGTGTGGCAAGTACTACGTCCTCTGGTTCGTTTCCGCTGCTTCTTATTTATTCAAGAGTACGGCATATCCCTTCTTCTGATACTCTTCGTACTTGGCGTTGTACTTTTCTTTCAGGGTAGAGTTTTTGAAGAGCCTTGTCTCGACTGATAAATATCTTTTCTCCACTGCCTTTCGATTATCAGGAAGTACTTCGTTATCTCTTTTCTATAAGAGACCAACTTCCCAATAATCGCCTACCCGTTTGGCCGTCCTGTCGAGTATGTTCACCGCTCTTTGATCTTCTTTTGAGCGAATTGGCTGCATTAGAGGACTCACTGCGGAGGCTTCGTTACTCCAGAACTTCCGGAGAAGTTTCCTATCTCGCATTCTTCTTCGTTCCCGTGAAATAAAAGAGTGTAGTTTTCATCGACTCAACCATCAAGATAGGTCCCATGCAGCAACCACCCTGGTGCGGTGAGTAATGCCTCTGCTGTACCAAGTCTTCCAACTATAGTTTCTTGTACTCTAATCAAATGTGAGTGATCTCCTAGTATTAACAGCTTTGGTGTCACCCGCTTCATGTCGGGTATATTCAAACCTTTGACACGACCCCATGCTTTCATGTCGGTGGTTATAGATTGGCGAGAAAGTTTCAGCCTTTTCATGGGTTTCCTTTTTTACCTCTGTTAGTTGATTTTGCCCTTGATTTTGCAGATTGATTATCTTCCAGTGTTGACTCGTCCATTCATTCAGTCAGCAGCGGCTACGTCGGTCCTCGTAATCCCAGTTCTCGAGCAAGGTTTTCTTGTATTAGTGTGATATCAGAACCAGTATCCAGGTAAGCATACATATAAACTTCACCTTCTGGTCCTTTCACTGTAACAAGTAAAATTCTTGAAAGGACTCTTTTACGCATCTTACGTGAACACCCAACGGCTCCGGTGAAGCTCGTGTCGTTCCTTTCCTCGCGTCCTAAATGCTGAATTATATGTTCCTGTCGTCCGAATCTCGCCTTTAGAACCCCCATGACTCGTTCGCGATCCCCTGTCATCAAGCACTTTCCTACAGCTTCCACAGTATTCCCATTGAGGCAATTTTGCAGGCGCATTGAATTTTCAAATGAACTAAATCCGCAAGCCTCTGTCGTATGCGTATAGGCACTTGAGTATACAGGCCAATCGGTGATGTTCCCACTGAACGTGGGCAAATCTCCTCCCATTGCCTGTCTTGCTAAATATTTCCCTAAATCAAGGTCATTTTTGTGGCCGTTAGGCTGAGATTGTGCAATCCTATTTATATGTTTAATTGACGACTTTGAACATACCGATTTTCTCATCCAAGAATGTACCTTTGACTTGGAAGATTGCTCTGTGTTGTCAGACAAAGATTCAATGTCATCCTCTTCGCTCTTCCCCATTTCAGAGAATTCAATCTGCTTCTGTATTTCCAGGATCCTCTTCCTTCGCTCAAGCTGCTCCTTCTCGATTTCTCGTTGTAGTCGATCTTCTTCTTCTTCTTCAGTTTGATGGAGTTCTGCCGATAGACGATCACATGAGCTCTTATCAGCACTAGACGTCACTGTGCGACGTGAGTTTTCTCTGTCACTACTTTGCGATTTGTCCGATTCAATGACCAAAATTTGATGTGCATTATCTTGTGTCAAAGTATAGTTGAGCCTCGAATTTTCGTGTATCTTCGTTGCGTTTTTGTCTTCCGCAACCTTCTCCTTACTTAAAGTTTTCACTCTTTTCGCCTCCCTTCTCCCTGTTATATCAAATCAAAGTTGAAATTTTACCTTAAAGCTAACATTATTACACGATACGTTCCACAACAGCACTCATTATAAAACTCATCAACGTTAACTTTAATCAATTGCATTATTCAAGTTTAGAGAGTCTATAATTGGAAACAAGGGTTCCTTAACCGAGCGGCCAACGGGCATTGTCATCTGTCTCCACGTTATCGGCTCACAAACAAATTACCTGCTGCGTAAAAACACTGTTTACTTAATTTAGAAAAAAAAGATAAAAACTTCCAATTAAAAGAAATTCTTAATTGAATAAGATGGGACTCACGGGCCCCACATTGAAGAAACCGTTTCAGGCAGCAACAAAATCCGCTACATATCATTCGGCCAGTTCGCGCATCTTCACCTCAACAGTATCGATAAAGACCACAACCTTGACTTGGTCACACAAAGCAGCGATGAGCAGAAAAACGCCGAGAAGACAATTGGGTCCTCGCTATGCCATCTTTATTGATGAAAATGGGAGTTAAAAGCTGATGTGCTCGGCATCAATAGGGCAGCACGGAAAACTGCTGTCAAGATCGTCGATCTGACTGATCTTCTAAGGCAGCTGGATTTTTGGGAAACACTCCTGCTAATGTTGTTCGTAGAATTGGAGTTCTTTGTAGAGTCAATGTTGTCCGAAGAGTCAATAATGTTCATGAAGTTAATACTGCTCGGAGAGTGGAAGTAGTTATTGATTCAAAATTAGAAAAAAAATGTTTTGATTTCAATTTTCGAAAGATAAATTTCAAAATTCTTAACCAAATATTGTATACAAACGTCGACTTATCTTTTTTTAGGCATCCAATATCAGGGCTGTCAGTGCCACAAACACTCACAAACACTTGTTACATCAAGCTATGGGTGACCCTATAAAACAGACTTATAGGATTTGAATTCACGAATTAGTTTTCGAATCGTATTTTATGGCTAATTATGAATATAAAAGGGCCAGATGCAACTCGATACACTTAATATTGAAATTTCTGGATGAAATCTTCAAAGCGTCTGTTTTCTCCATGAAAAATACGTGTAAAACTTCATGA
This sequence comes from Neuroterus valhalla, assembly GCA_011762715.2. Lineage (NCBI taxonomy): Eukaryota > Metazoa > Arthropoda > Insecta > Hymenoptera > Cynipidae > Neuroterus > Neuroterus valhalla. The sequence goes on from WSXT02095408.1 coordinate 7,806, forward strand.
GGGTTGCGCGATCTCTGAATACCATTCTTAAGAAATGGATTCCTTCTTCTCATATACGACAGGATTCGAAAAGGGGTAGTATGCCTATAATAAATCCTTTTCAAGGAAATGTTAAATTATGATAGTGTGATCATCATTAAAGCAATCGCTTTCATTTCAACCTCTTCATTACTCATATTGATAAAACATTGTTTCATAGTTACACATTCTCCTTCAATTTTTAGATGCGACATAATCCTCATTGTGGTAATATGAGGTGGAAATTCAATATTTATTATTTTAACCTATTAGAAGGAGAAGACCAGGATTCCTGAAGTTGATTCTGTCTTCCTTCTCTTTCATCACTTTATTCTTTGTGAGAAGCATAAAGTTTATGGTAAAGATGGTTTCGGTTGACGGGGGTGCCACTTGTCGTCTAGGTATTCTGCAATACAGCCTCCATTGTGAAATATCCTATAACCTGATTTGAGCTCAGCTAGCTCTGGTTTACCTAGTTTCGTCAGAATTATATAGTAATTAATTCACTTCAAGGTAAAAGAGTTTCTATAGCTTGCAACAACTAAATTGTACTGAATTGTGGATCTAATAATTGAAATCTACACATTTTAGCTGCAAATGGTTTTGTGACTTGATGTTGCACTCCCTGACTCATTCGGAATGGATCTCTTATATACGTCCCTAATATAGGTTTCGTAATCAAGTTCACTTTTCAATTACCATTTCTTTCCGGATGCTTATAAACCTTTTCATTTTTGACTTTGCCAATAGGACTTCCACCGTCGTACATGTAATCACCATCATACCATTTTAGTTCCAGTTTTTCTTCTTCTCGGCATCGTAGTAGATTTCGTTGTAGTTGTTCTAATTCTGTAAGTAAAATATGGTCATTATAGGTTCAAAGATTGAGTAAAATCTTTTGCTGAAAAATAAAGTCAGCAAAGGAGAGAGAGAGGTAGCTGGGATGAGTCGTAAGGGATGAGAAGTGCAGGAAATAATATTTCATGTGACTATTGGGACGAGTAAAAATGAAGAAAACTGAAGGACAAGGAGCCGACATGTACGCTCTTCACAAGAAGATTGCTAACTCTTCCAGAGTCTCTCAAAATCAATTATTGATCCCCAAGCTTATTCCCTCTGATATAGAGCCTCTAACTTTGTACATGAATAACATCTTTCAAGAGAATCTACAGTTTAGGCTAAGTTTCGAACTACCAGAGCTGGAAAAGTACATAGAAAAATTTCCATCGGTACCCGCATAAGGACCAAACTCCAGTCTACCTGATCGGCAGTCTTAGGCCAATCCAGACTAGCCGTCCTCGGTTGCGATTCGCTGGGTCCGGTTCAGTTCTCGGCTGACCGATGCAGCTCACACTGCGCCGAATCAGCTTAACGATTGTCATCTTCACGCATGCGTGGTTCATAGATTAGACTGACGTGAGTGACGTTTACTATTACAAACAAGTAGCTCGAAAAACAGCTGACAGGCCTCGTGGCTTCAGCGAGAGCTCTCTTTGGTTGTCTTTGGCTACGGTTGCGAACGGCACGGTGGAAACTAGAATCGAACCTAAATGCTCGAATCAAACTGGAACCGAGCCCGAGTGCGCACTGATTGGCTCTGATTCCAACCGGACCGGTGAACCGCAAGCGAGAACGGCTAGTCTGAATTGGCCTGGCGCTATCAACTGTGCCACCGAGACTCTTCCTATTCGGAGTGAATATTATTTAATTGATTGAACTTAGGAATTGATTGAGAGAGATTCTTGTGGGTCGGGCATCGAGAGATCAGATACCCTCTCCACTTGGGAAGCTGAAAATCAATATTTGAATCTGAACCTGGATTGTCGCGTTGCGCTCGAAGGCTCTCCATTTCTTCAGCAGTGATTGGGTACTTCATACCGGTAAGTCTATCAATCAATGAGTGTTCTTCTATGCGATGTCCGACGGGATTTCGGTGATAGATTGACTCCATGATCATATCCTCTCTTCGAGAACCAAATGGTGGTGGATTCCATTCTGTAAGAATAAGTATAAGGATTATTACATTCTCATTTTAAATGAGAAGGTATTGGTTTCATGCGAAAAATTACTTCCCCGGATTTAATGACCCCTCCACGTTTTGAGAACCCACGAGTCAGAAAAAACGACTTTTACGAAGGTGCGTGTCTGTGTATCTGTCTGTAAGCTGTAGACTCGATAATTTTCGAAAGAATGATCATGTTGGATTGTGCTTTGGCACCATTTTTTAAGGCCGCAAAAAGGGACGAGTTCCTTTAGCAGACAAATAGCTTTCGTTTTATTCACGATAACGCATTAAAAGAAGCAGAAAAATACCATTTTTCAGCCAAGCAATAAGAGACAACAGAAAATATTGAATGGGAAAATTGTTCATCTTAAAAAGGCCTTTAAGTTCCATTTGAACTATTTTTCGACAAGACAAGCCTTCTTTTTCAATGCTGACAACGCTTTTTAAACCATGAAAAATTCAATTTGCTAGACAAACTATGCGAGATGTAAATATCGGTGGCGAGTATTGTAATGAGAATGTGTTCTCGAAGGTGCTCCGTCAAGGAAAGTCTTTCGCCAAAGCCATCATTCTCTTACACTGAAGAATTGTTTGTTGTAATATTTGTCCCACCTCATCTTTAGACCCTAATGGAGGCTCTTCTAGGCGCCTTTTTACGAATATTGCGTTGTTGTTTGTTTTTGTTTATATTTAAAATCAAGTAATTCTTGCGCCTCAAAATCGGCACCGCCTTGCATGCTGAATAGCGGTCATTGGCGTGCACTGCCATGCAGGCCTCGAGTATCCTCGACAAATGCAACAGATAACGTCTATGTCGACCCTGAACCGTTGGTAATGAAAATTTCGTAACTGGGTGTATTACGATGCTTCGTATTGTTAGAAATTTTAAATTTTATTTTCGGCGCTAGCACTGCGAAGGATAAAATGAGTGCGCGCCAGCGCTCCCAGGATTGGGGATTTATCTTCAGATCTGAGTAGACTTCTAAATGTGTGGCATTTACCAATTTCTGGAAAACTTCAAGATATTTGTTCTCAAAATCATAGGACTTTTCTCTTGACTGATTCTTTTTTTTTCTATTCGGGAAGCAAATTAATGTTCTCCGTTTCTAACTTATTGAATGAAATATAAGAATGGGGTAATTTTCCACGAAAATATATGTTTTACAATAATTATGTATCATCATTATTGTATTTACACTTTTTGCCTTAGGGGACAATGTCCCAAGGCTTGAATAAACTCTAAACTAAAGTAAACTAAACTGAACATATTTCTGAATAAAATTGATGTACCACAATTGAAATCAGTATGAAACCCTGCAAATAGAAAGTTAATATATAAATCGCATTTACGATAAAACATTTCGAGTACTCTTATTTAGTCAACAATATGCTGTTTGATGGTCTTCAGCTTTGACATTCTCAATGCGTGATGATGGATCCTCATTTCATGAGCGAACTTTCGAATCCTTGCCGTAAAAGGCTTACCAGATTTTATGTAGTCAATCACACACTGCATACGGGACGCGTTTTGTCTTGCCCAGCCAATTTCCTTGTTTAGCTGATGCAAGCGCTTTTTGGTTTTTTCATCAATCGTCTGTTTGGACCTTCGATTTGAATGAGCCAAAGCTCTCGCCGCATCAGAAACTGAACAAGTGATGGTCCAGAGGCCTGCATATTCTGGAATATCTTCACAAAGGGTAGCATCCATTTCAGCCAGATCATGGGGCTTTGGAGAAACCTGAATGTTAACGTTTCTCCTTGTCCTAAAAT